>JASANB010002582.1:0-235659 GCA_030248155.1 Sabatieria punctata
GCTAATCACTCCTGCGGCGGCACGTAAGGGAACGGCCGGCGTCGACTGGCCGTTGTTGTTCCCGAGAAGTACAATCTAGAGGAGACAACGCCAGTTGAATTGATCGACTGTGCTCCAACAGCCGCTTACTGTACATTAATTCCCAGCCCCGCGACGACCAACCACACTTCTATCTATCAGTTCATCTCCCTAATTGCCTTCGGAACCAACAACTGTTTCTTCACCACTGCATCCTACATACCTGCACAATCGCTATGGATTATTGACAACACGCTTTCCTCCTTTTTGATCCGTTTTCTTATGGCTCAGATCAGAGTGTTGGGTTAATTATTGCTCACTGTAGACATGCGGCTTACAAAACTTTTATAAAAAAGTGTACGCGGTAACAAAAACCGATCAATCTCTGGCCGGTATTTTTGAGTCGTTATTATTGTAAGAGACTTGCATACCAACTGTACGTTCAGTGATGCGATTTTTGATACTACAAACCAATTAAACAGCAACAAATACATAATAAAGACAGTCCGCCGAGCCAACTTTGATCTTTGTTGGGTCTCGTGCTTGAACTAGGTTTGAGTATGAACAATCTGTATACGACGATTTGTGTTAAAGTTTGACATTGTTGGATTTTGGACCGTGGCATGGGTTACGCATCAAAGGCGTAATTCGGAAACAAAGGCCATGTTTTAAATGCACTCTGCGAGCGATATCTGTTTTTCTGCTTGATCTGCATCTTTGTCGGAAACTGGGACGCATTTGGATGGCCGGCTATCGAACCTTTATCATCTTCTGCGTTCAGTATTTAAATGGTTGTCGAGTATAGAGATCAGTAGATTTGGCCAAAATGGTTTACAAACGGGTGGAAGAAAGCGAGGAGCAGATGCGTCGAGTGGCTTTCGTTGCAGTTGGTTAGCACCACCGCTGTGATGGTGTCGGTGGTCACTCTGCCTATGGTCTACAGCTACCTGCAACACCTGCAGACCCCTTGATGGCCGAAGTCCACTTCTGCAAGGTACATGTGACAGGGTGTCTGCCCCCACCCGACATAGGCCAGACCCCCGAGTGCAATTTTTGCCCACCCCTCCTATTTTTTTTCTGAGGTCATTTTTTTTCGGTAGATTTTGCGATTTTAGTGGAATTTTAGACACTAAAATTTCTAAAATTGTCTCTAAAATATCAGTTTTTAGCTGTATTTGAGCGTTTTTAGTACCCTAACCCCTCCCCCACAATTTTGGCTCAAGCCCCCGGGCGGCGTCAGACTCCCGGCCCCCTCCCCGTCGGCGGATGCATTTGGTACCTGTTACATGCGAATGGTACATACGGTAATTGAATGTTTTCTTTCAGTCCCGGTCGCGCGACATGTGGGTGGAAGTGTTTGCTATCCACGATTCCAAACAGCTGATGGGACGACAGCGACGGGGCTGGCTGTTCGGCCAGTTCGTGCCTGATCTCTACCCTACTTCTACCGGCGCTCAACCACCGCCAACAGACGGCCAACCTGCCGTTGCACCTGACTCTGCCACCGAACTCCGTCCGGCACCTCAGCATCAGCCTCTTCCCGGTGCCATAGAAAGAGGAAGCTGTAATCTGGTTAACACGTTGACAATTTGTACGCATGTCTTTCACAGGTTGCACCTGTCATCAAGGGAAGGCCGGACTCCCCGGTCCGCCCGGAGACCCAGGAGATGACGGCCAAGTACGTATTAATTGCATTGTAAACATTGCATGAAATTGCCCCTTTAGAATGGCAAGCCAGGGGTTAGACGGTAAAGCAGGCCACCCAGGAAAGGTTAGTCTGACTGAGCATACTGCAGCTAATTTGTCTTGTCACCAGTGCTTTTAGACTACTTCTGTAGAATTGACAGTCGAACGTGGCCCGTGTATCATTTGTCCACCCGGTCCTCCAGGTAGAAACCGTAATAAATAGAACAGTCAGATACTCTCATAAACTAAACAGGTCCTTCGGGAGCGATGGGTCAAAAAGGGCCTCCGGGTCCGAAAGGCGCCCCTGGAAATGCAGGCAAGAATGGCAAGAAAGGACAACCCGGAATGTCGGGACCTAGCGTAAACTCCCAAAATATGCAGACTGTCTGTGCATTGACCAATCCACTCGTTGCAGGGACCCTCAGGTCGTCCGGGACGACAAGGACCTAAAGGACCAATTGGAGAGCCAGGAAAGGTGCATCCCATTGATGGCGAACCGGGATCTACAGGAGTCTCTGGACCTTCCGGTCCGAAGGGTAGGAAAGGAGATGCGGGCAAAAATGGCAAGCCAGGTGAGGCCGGGCCACAAGGTGAAGCCGGCGAACCTGGTGATCAAGGACCCGAAGGTACAGTTTAATGTCAATCGAGTACACACAATAGAGGCAGCAATTGTTTTAGGCAAACCGGGAGTAGCTGGGCCAAAAGGACCGCCCGGCGTGGCTGGCAAAAAAGGTTCTTGCCGACACTGTCCAAATCCTAGACTTCCTCCTGGCTATTGATCATCTTGCCTCTTGCTAGTGTTTCAAATGTACTACATACATGCCGTCTTTCACGATTTGAAAAAACTGGATACTCATTGTGCTTCTATTTCTCAAACTTGCATGGGGCGTCTATTCGAGAGGGACTTCTATTCAACACTATACGGTATGTAGTGTAAAACTGATTTTCAAAAACCAATGCACAGCAGGACTTTTTATAAGCGAGCGATTAGAGCAAAAGTTTTTATAGGCACGCGTCCGTAGTTATCAAATCGTTAAGGCACCTCTTTTGCGTGCGTAATTGACGACCTGCGCAAAACTACATACCACAAGGTTCCTTTGCGAGTAGAGGGGCATCAGTGCCTAGACTTAAACGCCATCTACACAACTTCACGGCAGCTTGACCGTCGGACGCCTTGGAAATTGAGATTTCGTTTCGTTCCGTTTCGTACGTACGCTTTTTAGAGTATTTTTCTTGTAATAGGCAAGTACTGTAGTAGGCTCTGTCTTGAGACTAGAAAAGATCTAATCAAAGCACTGTCCGATCAGTTGGTCTTCGGCCGCTGCGCTGATCACCTGGGTAATCAATTGCTCCTTAGACTGGACCGAAAGCGAAGAGTCTTGTTCAATCTACAAATTTGTCCTAAACGGTATTTTTCACATATGGCACGGCATTAAAAACTGAATCGGTGGTCATAGCGTACTGAATTGAATAGGTGATGGTGATCAAGGCAAACGTACCTCAGCAGCCATTTCATCTAGCGTTTTCAGGGCCACCGCACACAGATGGTCTTGCGCCTTAGTTGTGTCTCGAAGCACCATAAACCGCTTCTTCCACACGTTGTTTGCATTGCCGTGCGCTGCAACATACATTGTAACAATAATTTTCATTTTCGTACTATGGAAATATGTGAGACATACTAGGAATAAATATTCCAGCCAGTGAACTCGTTATGATAAGCATCGCTGTCGAAAGAATAATGAGCGCTTTCATGCTGACGGGTGGCAGGTAACTAAACTGTGTACGTATGTCAGGAGGCTAGATGGATGGCCGACAAGACAACCCAGGGATACATGAAAAGAATGATCGCTTGAGCACACATCTCACTGTCAGATTGGCTCTATGCACTTCACGCCTCATTCGCAACGCCACCAAATCACAAACATTGATGACAACCGTAACTAAGACGGCAGTGATATTTGCGAGGAATCGACAAAGAACGGACGAATTGTTCAAAAATAACATTCATGTTATCTCGAGTCAGTCGACCAAATTACTTTCTTACTATCTTGCAGGAATGTCGTGTTAATTAAGATACAAAAATTAACTAAAACTTGGTTAAGTTTTACTACAGAGGCCTGGGTAATAAAATGTCAGCGACTGGATTTATGCAAACTCCGCTTTGAAATTTAATAATTTCTAGCGTAGTTTGCGAACCAGTTCTGTATATATAACCAACCGTCACCCTGAATTCTTTCCTGACACCAACAGCGTACGTACGTAGAAAAATGAGAGAATGCAGAAGTGCAAGCAAAGCCTATCAACAAAACCATCTTAAAAGAAGGAGGAACTGAAAAATCGATTCGTAAAAGTGTTTGCTAGAGCACAAAAATTACTCTGAGCTACGAATCTGCTGGTGGTGAGAGAGGCGCAGTAAAGCTTGCAATTAGTAGTGAATACGATTTCGGCGTCGTCCAGTTCAATTTGGCAGAGCAGATGGCACCAGTGCTCTGTTTAACGCACGTGCGTACTGTAGCTCTTTACACAGAACAGAAGCCGGCTAATGACCGGCAGATCTACAGAAACAAGACAGCAAATGAGGAGTCGCAGACAATCGAGTCAAATTGCCAGCCAACCTGCAATTACGGCCATTGAAAGTCTGAGAATACAAGAAAACCGGCACCAGATGACGACTTCGAACTCAAATTAGTCTGCTAAATAAGACGTGACTAGAAGCTGTGCATTGGGCACATAAATCACGTCACAAGTACAATAGAAATTAAGATATATGCACACAGGATGGATACAAAGTTTAAATGAGAATAGCTGGACTAAATCGGACACGGATATCTGTGAAACATACCAAGTTTTCTGACTTTTGTCCTGTTCATGATACTTCCTGATACCATAATGCAAAATACAACTTAACATACATAAAAAATGCGGACGGCATCAGTGTAAATTAAGCATTAAATACATTTTCTGAAGTCTGATATTGGGAGGCCAACAGAACGTACAATACGTATATTGTTCCTGGAGGGCCCTAGTGCTAAAGAAGGCGGACCTTTGCGGATATCATTTACTGAATGTACAGTACAAAAAAAGAATAATTCATACAAGACAAGGACATGTATTTTTCTGTACAGAAAGAAATTTCGAGTTGTTTAAACAGTAGACTGATTATAGTTTTTCGTTAGCAACACTTTCTTGCCGCACATAGCACAGATGCCTTTCTTGTAAGCGCAGGACTGACAGTAATGGGAGCCGACCTGGTGCACCATCGACCGGCAGATCCTACACCGATTGAATTGTTCTGCCTTGTAGGGTTGAAATCTACAACAAACACACATAACACAAGTGCGCACTCCGCTAAACGCACACGGTAGCTGAGTTTTTAGCGTAAAAAACAGGGGATTAAAAACGGGATTGTCTACATTTTTTTGCAATCTGAGACCGAATTACACATGGTCGAAATTTAAATTTTCAGACAGTATGAAGAGTCCTGTTGGGCCAATGGCACTGGTTGGCGAGAAAATTTTGAAAACAACCTTAAAAAACGCGTTTGACACAGAATAAATTTCTGCAGCTTGCTGCATGCCTAAATTAATTGAGCGATCCCGAACTTTTCTTTGATCAGACACGAAATTCTCTGGCTTCTCTGACCATTTTCAAATTACCATATTTTCCCTTATCTTCCTGACCCGTGGAAACCATGTGTGCAATGCCGGAAAAATATTGCGAAGGCCTGAAATAGTTTTGGGGCAGGGGTCTCAAAAAACGCTGTAAAATTGCCAAATATGCTTTAAAAAGCGCAATAAATTTTCGGCTAGGGGAGGGGAGGGGGTACGAGCAACTGACGGGGTGGTATCAACGGGCGCGGTGGGTCTAGATTTGAGCTTTGCCCCTTCACGCTACGAGGGAAAATGTGAATGATCCTTCAATGTGACTGGAAATTATTTTTATACTATGGGATTTTAAAAGCAAAAGCTTGTTTTTATAGGAAAGTCGGAACGGAGTAAAATCGGAAGAGGGGAAAATTGGAACTAGGGGTAAACCGATGAACATACACACAACCGCCCCCCCCCCGGGCCAAGTTTGCCCATCCCCCAAATTGGGCTCAAGCCCACAACCCACACACTCCACCTGAAATACAGTATAGATCAAAAAAATTGTCCCATCGCTTTTTCGGCCTTCACTATAACGTTTCGTTCTCAGTCACTTCTTTACCGATTTGGCTCAAATTTTCAGCAAAAATTAACAACATAGTTGGCTAAATATTCTGCAAGTTTAGTGCCAAAATTCCGACTCATACTGGTTTTATGACCCGAAAACTAGGAATGAGGGTGGTCCACGCAAATTTATTTCTTTTCGGTAATACAAGGAGTACAGTCCTGAAACTTGCAGGAATGATTGGTGTTGCTACTGGGCATAACATACTAAGCGGGCAGCCCTGTAGCTCAAAGGGCACTAAAATGGGGGAATTTCAAAAAAATGAGTGAAAATCCCATAGTTAAGAAATCTGCACCTTCTAGAATCAAAGCACTGAATCTGTTGTTAATCAACATAGATTGTAGCAGGAAGTTCGACAAATAAATGAACCTGATATTTAAGCTCTGTTCCACACCATAGTAACCATCCCTGCAGCGTTTTTTGAAAATTGAAAATCTTTAGAATCGTCATTTTGCCGGTTTTACGAAGAAAAGTCATATTTCATCATGTTTTTGAAATTCCCCCATTTTAGTGCCCTTTGAGCTATAGGGCTGCCCGCTTAGTATGTTATGCCCAATAGCAACACCAATCATTCCTGCAAGTTTCAGGCCTGTACTCCTTGCATTACAGAAAAAAATTAAATTTGCGTGGACCACACTCATTCCTAATTTTCGGGTCATAAAACCAGTATGAGTCGGAATTTTGGCACCACACTTGCAGAATATTTAGCCAACCATGTTGTTAATTTTTGCTGAAAATTTGAGCCAAATCGGTAAAGAAGTGACTGAGAACGAAACGTTTGAGTGAAGGCCGAAAAAGCGATGAGACATTTTTTTTTATCTATACTGTATTTCTACCAGAACTGTTCTTGCTCCACCAGAAAATTGTACTAGAGCTGTTTAGAAAGCGTTTTTTGGTATTTTTAGTTCCCAAGCCGAAAATTTTTACGGAATACTCACCACTAAATTGAAAAATTGAATTAATTTTGACAGACACAACAACCCCATTTTTCCGGCCCATGTGCACGTAACCGGTGGAGGACTTTGGTGCCCTACTATGTTTAATGCTGTTTACATGTAGAAAGAAGTTAAATAGACCGGAAGAAAGTACCTGCTCTTTTTGCCACTTAATAGTTTGTTCTCGGCCACCTTTCTTCCAGCGTTGTCATCAGAAGAGTTACGCGCGGCAGACTTCCATGGGTTTGGAGTTACTATTTTGCTTAGTTTCTTTTCACCTATAATTAGGTCTGAAATAGTGAACTGGCGCACAGTGGCCGAATGTACGGGTATCATAGGCACCACCACACTCCTCAAACGTGGGGGTACCATATGGTGTCAGTACCCTAAGTACCGGTATCATATATGGTACCGGCACTAATGGTCATGGGTAGTAGGGGTACCATATGGTGCCACTAGCCTAGGTACCATGGTACCGGCACCTTATTAATATGGTGCAAGTACAATACACGGCGTTAAGTGCATGACTGTTTTAGGGTAAACCGGGGTAACTTTGAACAGGGGGGCAACTTTGAACAGGCGTGAGTTTTGCGCGTTTTTTTGCGCCGCATGGCGCTCGCGGTTCGCTTTTTGGCCTATGGTTGCGCTAGTTTATCGCCAAAGACTCCAGGCTACACGACCCTACCAAATAGTAAGGGATCTGTTGCTGTTTGCCAGTGCTCTGTTGCTTGCAAATATCGGTATCTTAACGGCCGAAAACTTTAAGACGAGAAAACTTTAGGTTCCAATGTCCCAAAGTAGTCAAGTTTTATACTGTTTTGCTCCCCAGACCATTCTCTTTACAATAGTGTGCTTATCGTCTAGATATTTCATACCGAACTTTTTCTATGCTGTGAAGAAGAGAAGGGGCTACTTTGAACACCCTTATAAATCTGATTTCCTTCTCTTCTCTGCATATTCTCGGCTCCTGTGGTTAGGGGGTTTGGTGGTTACCACTCAGATGGAAACGTTAACCCCCTCGCCCCTCCCTACCCTACACCCCAGGGAAAAATGTTAGGGAGACCTTCCCAGCCCAACATACAAATATTAGTAGCGGCTCCACTCCAGTACAACTCTCCACTCCACTCCAGTCTAACAAACTAGCTTAGGAATCACTAATTCAAGCTTAAAATTCCCTTAGAATGCCTTTTGTAACTGAATTTAGTGTTTCCGCTGCTGTCATTTAAGAGAAATCGGTGTTTTTAGAGACCGTTTCTGTTGTATTTTGTTTGTTTTTAGCTGAAAAAAGCTATTTTTCAGCTTAAATTAGCGATTTTTGCAAATAAAACGTGTTAAGACCCATTTCCAGTCATTTTTTGAGATTTTTTAAATTTTGTACCCCTTTCCTGAGCGAAACTTCCCCTGAACGCCCTCCAGACGGAGGCCCCCCTTGCCTCCTACCTCAGGCCGGCCCGGGCGTATTGCATGTATGCCCCTTTGCCTATCTTATTTGACTGAATTAATTTTAAACACGGTGTTCAAAGTAGCCCCACATCGGGGGCTACTTTGAACACCCATGTGTTTTTTAAAAAAACTTGGCTACACTCATCTTCGATTGAGCATACAACATTATAACTGACATCATTTTGAAGAGCACACTTCAAGCTTTCGATTGCATTATAAATGGTCATCCTAGCTTGCCTAAACACCTGAATCCGTACGCTTGAAATTTGAAAAAATCGTTATTCGTTCAAAGTAGCCCCGGTTTACCCTATATGTAGGTACAGTACGAACTCACATTTTCCACAAACCATGCCGTTAAAGAGTGAACAGATTGTACTGGACTATTACCTAATTAATCAGGTTCAGGATAACCAACCAGAAAAAAACAGAAACAACTGGAGTGCGAGCAAAACGCACGCGTCGAATCGCCGACCCTGTGCGGGCGCACATTTGCAATCAACCCGCGGCGCAGCACAGGCAGCACAGAATTGAGCGGAAAATTCAAACGTGCGCCAGCAGCCGGTCGCGCGCGGAACCTGCAACATGTGCCAAAGCCAGGCGACACTATTCAAATCAATACCCCTTTCTGTGCTACCATGCTTGCATTGTCTGTCCGAACACTTATTAGAGTCCGTTTGGGGTTTTTTTGAAGAGTGAATTTCCTCGTCTTCTTCTTTCCCTCACTTATTCAGGACCAATTTTATAAAGCTGTTTTCTTGCGACCTGATACCAGCGTAGATTTGGACTTGTTGAACTTCGAAAATGTTTTAAGTAAAACTCATAAATTTTCTCTGACGATTCTCGACCTGCTCCTTCTACCAATATCTCTACTGTTTTGCGTACTATAAGAACAAGCCAAAAGAAGAACAAGTCAGACTAGTGTCCATGCAGTCTTCCTTAAACCACATCAAAATCCTTTAACAGAAGAATGTCCACAAACAGGCCCCAAGTTGGACGCCTCCGCAAATGGACGCTTTCCTTGTCACCATACTGTACTTTCTACTACATTTTATTGCTATATTGCCAAGAAACTTGCCGCGCCCAGAAGATGAGCGCATGACGGCGCGCACAGTGGCTTTGTGGCTTAAACCACTACACCAACTGTGCCAGCGAACCATACTTCCCGTTTAATGCAACAGTGATTTTTAGATTAGAATAACAGGAAACGTTTGAATGTTAAACCTAGAAAGAGAAAGTAATAACTTTGCTGTTACTGTACGTATTACTAGTTTGTTAATTATGCTTACGTGCTGATTCTAATCGCACTGCCTATTTTTGTTTGCAAATTTTGTGGCGTCAGTCATCAGGTTGTACTGAATTTTATTACAGTAATTCAGGCCGTAGCCCGGCAGCTAGTGCACGTTTGAATTTGCCGCCCAATTCTGTGCTGCCTGTGCTGCGTGGATTCCCGGCCAATTCCCCCACCCGACGCTGCCGCGGCGGGTTACTGTAATATTGTTGCATGTGAAACAACACAAAGCGCGCGAAGTTTAAACGACTTCACAGAGAAGTGGTAGTAAAAGCACTAAAACAGAACAGCTTAAATCTCCAAGTAGTTGCAATTTTTTTAAATACCGACACCCGGTATGCCAATTACTTTCAGAATACCTGCCTGCAAGTGCAAACATCCCCTCCCCTTTGCTGTTATCAGGTACGGTGCAACGGCAGCTCCAGTTCGGTTCCCATTTACGTACGTATTTACCGTCACCGACTTTTTGAGGCCTGGGTTGGGTCTGGGCCTGACAATTTTCCAAATATAACAGTACCCCTAGAGACGCATCAGCATAGGCACGCTCTGGAGGGCCTGTTTTCCAAACATAAAAATACCCCTAGGGGACACATCGGTATAGGAACGCTCCAGAGGGCCTGTTTTAAAAACATAAAAGTACCCCTAGTGGACACATCGGTATAGGAACGCTCCAGAGGCCCTGTTTTAAAAACATAAAAATACCCCTAGGGGACGCATCGGTATAGTAACGCTCCAGAGGCCCTGTTTTAAAAACATAAAAATACCCCTAGGGGACACATCGGTATAGGAACGCTCCAGAGGCCCTGTTTTAAAAACATAAAAATACCCCTAGGGGACGCATCGGTATAGGAACGCTCCAGAGGCCCTGTTTTAAAAACATAAAAATGCCCCTAGGGGACGCATCGGTATAGTAACGCTCCAGAGGCCCTGTTTTAAAAACATAAAAATACCCCTAGGGGACGCATCGGTATAGGAACGCTCCAGAGGCCCTGTTTTAAAAACATAAAAATACCCCTAGGGGACACATCGGTATAGGAACGCTCCAGAGGCCCTGTTTTAAAAACATAAAAATACCCCTAGTGGACACATCGGTATAGGAACGCTCCAGAGGCCCTGTTTTAAAAACATAAAAATACCCCTAGGGGACGCATCGGTATAGGAACGCTCCGGAGGGCCTGTTTTAAAAACATAAAAGCACCCCTAGTGGACACATCGGTATAGGAACGCTCCAGAGGCCCTGTTTTAAAAACATAAAAATACCCCTAGGGGACGCATCGGTATAGGAACGCTCCAGAGGCCCTGTTTTAAAAACATAAAAATACCCCTAGGGGACGCATCGGTATAGGAACGCTCCGGAGGGCCTGTTTTAAAAACATAAAAGCACCCCTAGGGGACGCATCGGTATAGGAACGCTCCAGAGGCCCTGTTTTAAAAACATAAAAATACCCCTAGATGGACGCATCAGTATAGGCACGCTCCGGAGAGCCTGTTTTAGAAACACAAAAGAACTCCTAGAGACGCATTTTCCAAATATAAAATCATTTCTGACCTCTCAAAAACCTCAGCGGAGGGGAAGAAAAATATATTTTCACACCAAACATAGAGCAGATAGCGCATACCGTAATCCGGCCGCGGCAGCGCCGGGTGGGGGGGAATGGGCCTCCTCCCGTGCTGGATTCGTGCTGCGCCGCGGGTTGATTGCAAATGTGCGCCCGCACAGGGTCGGCGATTCGACGCGTGCGTTTTGCTCGCACTCCAGTTGTTTCTGTTTTTTTCTGGTTGGTTATGCTGAACCTGATTAATTAGGTAATAGTCCAGTACAATCTGTTCACTCTTTAACGGCATGGTTTGTGGAAAATGTGAGTTCGTACTGTACATATAAAACAGTCACGCACTTAACGCCGGTTATGGTGCTACTGGCACCATATTAATAAGGTGCCGGTACCATGGTACCTACATGTAGGCTAGTGGCACCATATATGGTACCCCTACTCATGACCATTAGTGCCGGTACCTTCTTTCGCTCTGGCACAATATTCCAATGAAAAACTTTGTGCCGAATTCCCCTCCCCCTGTGCCCAATTACCCCGGCCTACCCACCTACCATATATACATAGGTACCCACACGTTCGGCTACTGTGATGGTACCACATATGGTACCCCTACCTTCGAATTTGTAACTGTACCGGTACCATATGTGGTACAACTTCATTTAAATTCCGTACCATATATGGTACTGGTATCATATATGGTACCGGTACCCTTGGTCATGGGTAGGGTAGGGGCACCATATAAGGTGCCGGTACCATATATGGTGATGGTACCATATGGTACCACCACAGTCCCGGAACACAGCACTCCCAACACAAGGCACCGTCGACCGGGAAGCAGTAAAACATACTTGCTTATTGGTTTTTTTTAGTTTTTTTATGAGAAAGAAACTATTTATACCGCATACAAACGGCCTACAAAAGAACAGGCGTGTCCCGAATTAGCACGCACAGTAAAAATGCCCAAACAAAGCTGTTTCTCCAATTTGCTTAGCAGCTGGAAGACGTCGTTCCTACCCTATCCTACCGTTAGATAGCCTATAATAATATGATCTGATCTGTACAAAATCGTTTGGTGCTTTAGATACCCCCTGAAATTAGACACATCTGTAGAGCGGGAGTTTTTACGCGCGAACGCAGATCCAGTGGGAAGACAAAGTGTCAGTTTTCAACCCAAATTTGGTTGTTATTGTTGTTTTCGACTGCCCTTTCGGACCGACTCATGATACCCCATACCCTTAGCCCTGCATAATGATACCTCTTTGCTGTCATTAGGTGTGACGACGGCAGCTCGGGTTCGGTTCCCATTTACCAACTTGTCATCAATAGCTTTTCGTAGTCTGGGCTGAGCTATTGTCGACTATTTTCAGTCTTGGACCGGTTTCGAACCCACAGCCAACCTCTATCGCAGATGCCGGGGCCGCCTTAAGACAGGGGATAGTGAAAATTACTCATGGCCAGTACGCCAATTCTACCTACTCTAAATGATTGACCCACAAAGGGCTTTCATATGCTATTCGTGGATCGATCTTTTAAGATTGTTAAGGTCCCAATCATTGTTGGGTATTGTGCGGCACAAGCACCTCAATCCTAATACAGAATACATATAGAAAACAACCAAGTCGCATGATGAACAGCGTCACTGACCCAATCGAGCGACGAGTGCGAGACCTTTGTGTTACGGTGTGCAACCAGTGCCAAAAATGGGATGAGTTGAATGACAGGGGTAAACCGCTTATCAGAGATCTCATCGACCAAAGAACGCTGTCAATTAGCATCGCCTCTAAGAAAGCAAAAGTGGAATCCTTCTCCAAAATTAACCGGCATGGCGACAAGCTAGCGACCTGTTTGGCTGAAATGGAGGAAATCGTTAGCAAGCTCTGTCGCTGTGCTTCTGACCTGAACGCAGTAAGTCGGTTGAACCGGCAATCTCACTCACATCCTCTTTCACGAGCAGCTGGAGAAGTATCGCGACTGACTTGCAACTTTGAGAGAGAGTTAAATTGTAAGAGAGCGGTGCTGTATCAGTTGAGCGTTGCAACTGATCGGCAAATGCTACTGACTTGCGCCGCTGCTTGGATTCACCAACCATATCTTTCTGCTGATTCGTACTTACTCTCGTTGACATTGTGTAGGGCTATGTGCTGATAAAATTTCGCACAGCTTGTTTACGTAAATTCCAATACTAGTATCTTCTGTCACTCGTATGTAGTGTACCTTGCCGGTGTGTGCAGAACGGGTTCTAGTACTGATTGACGACTACGCTTTTTCCAGTCCGACTGGCGTTTTGTGTGGCCGCACGGTAAAGTTGCTCAGTCGCACGACAAAAGTAAAATGCTCCGTTTCGACGGCAAGGTGGCAGTAGTGACCGGTGCCGGCGGTGGTTAGTTTTGGCCAGTTTCTGTTCTTTAGCGGATAACAGTGCATTTCTGATAGTGATTATTTGTGCAATTACAGTCAACCCTCCGTAAGTGGTTACTTTTCTGCTCCGGCCAAAATTTAGTGCTTGGCTTACTGTCACTCTCCGCTCAAAGTAGACCATCTCCATAAGACCTTCAGTAAGTGGAACGTAGAATAGGCTAAAAATTCGTCTCAATTGCTCGGTCATTTGTATAAAAACGGATTATTATTGTTTCCATAAATGGTTAAAATATTGCTTCCTTGTTGCTGTCCGATAGGATTTGAACGGCATGCTGAAGTTTGCACAAATTAGAGAAACGTTTTGCAGCGACCCTTCCTACGTAAGTGGAAGCCTCCATAAGCTAAGTGGAACGTTTTGTGTTTACCCGTTAGCATTATCTTATGGAGGATTGACTGTACAGTATGCTGTAGTGAACAAGTCTGACTACATGACGTCCGTTTGACTGTTTCCTATTCTTCACCAATTGCGTGTCACACACGTAACAGGTCATTTGCCGAAGGGGGAGGGGAGTTGGGGGTCTGAGCCCCAATTCTAGGGAGGTGGGTTTGGCACTAAAAAACGCTCAAAAATCGCAAAAACCGCAATTCTCGGCTAAAAATCGTCAAAAAATCAGAGGGGGTCAGAAAAATCGTCTCTGGGGTCTGCCCTAAGTCGGGTGGGCGCATATCCCCCTGTTACATGTATGGCGTGTCATCCTCATAATGCCTTTCAACGGTCAGGCACTTAATGCCATTTATGGTACTAGCATACATGTAACAGGTCATCCGCCGAAGGGGAGGTTGGATTGTTGGTCTGGCGCTGGCCGCACGTTGGAGCCAACCAGGCCTCTTCAGAACTTTACTTGCCTTTATAAAATGATGGAAACGTCTCTGATTGTATTAGTATTTGATAGCTACGAACTTCTGCAATGGGTCTGTGTGTGCTTCAGGTTTGGGCCGCACCTATGCAATAGCATTGGCAGAACGTGGAGCTGCTGTAGTTGGTGAGTTGGTTCTTTGGTGGCAGCCGTCGTGCTATCTACGTAGGTGGTGCGGCTTCTAGTAAACGATCTGGGCGGCGGGCGACATGGCGAAGGTGCCGGCACCACGATGGCCGACCAAGTGGTGTCGGAGATCAAGGGCAACGGTGGCAGAGCAGTGGCCAACTACGACTCTGTAGAAAACGGCGACAGAATAATTAAAACAGCAATCGACAATTTTGGTCGAGTCGGTCAGTCGACCGTGTTATGTGAGCACAGCACAACTGCCTTCTTGTTATAGACATTGTGGTTAATAACGCTGGAATCTTGCGAGACAAGTCCTTTCTAAACATGACTGATCTTGATTGGGGTCAGTTTATGGAAGCTAAGAGAAGGTGCAGAACGAAGGTTTTGTCTGTTCAGATCTCGTTCAGAAAATACATCTGCGCGGTGCCTATTCTGTCACGAAAGCGGCGTGGCCACATATGCGCAAAAACAAATACGGCCGGTACACTTGCTTGTCTCTTTTTTATTTCAAATACTTTACCTGCTTTAGGATTATCATGACCTCTTCTAACTCGGGCATTCACGGAAATTTTGGTCAGTCCAACTATTCGGCAGGTACTTAAGAGAAGTTTCGACGTCTCTGCACTGATCAGTTGTAGCCAAGTTGGGGTTGGTCGGGTTGAGCAACTCGCTTGCTCGCGAGGGAGCCAAGTACGACATCCATTGCAATGCATTGGTGCCGACCGCCGGTTCTCGACTCACGCAGACGGTGATGCCGCAAGAAGCAGTCGATGCGCTCAAACCTGACTTTGTAACTCCGCTGACAGTCTGGCTGTGTCACCAAGACTGCCACTCCAATGGTGGCGTCTTTGAGGCTGGTGCTGGCTGGTTCGGCCAATGTGCGCTCTTAGACTGGCTCAGCTTCTGTAGTATGTCTGATTGTTTAAGATCAGTGGTACAGAAGCAACGGTGCCGTATTGAAAGGTCTGGCCACCACTCCGGAGGATGTTAAAGCCAACTGGGATAAAATTACCGATATGACAGGAGCACGACATTTGACCAATGAAGGCACGCTGGTTTTTGGAAACGCAACTGATTGTACTCTGTGTAATTTTTTACAGAAGCCTCAGCAACCTTATTTACTGCATTGGAGCAAGCAAAGTCTTCGGCACAAACTCCTGCGGTACGTACACAACCGTTTATCTGCCGATCGACTTGCAAACCCGCGATTTTTCGTTTTGTTATTTAAAATAGTTTGCAGTGCACTAACTGACTTTTAGCTGCCTGATTCTGGGTTTAAATCTGGCCCTACTTTTGAATACACCAGTCGCGATGCAATTGTTTATGCTTTGGGAGGTAATTTAAGTTACTGTATCGAGCACGCTTCCCCATCTGTGATCGGTTTAGTCGGTTGTCGGGCGGGAACGGACGACCTCAAATTTCTGTACGAGGGTCACGACGAGTTCAGTGTGCTGCCAACCTTTCACTTCGCACCTGCCTTGCGTGGCAACGATTTGAGTGGAGTGACGCAGATTCAGATTGAACTCGCCAAAGTGCTTTGTTTGACGCGTTGACATGCCCTATTATTACATTGGTTGTTTATTACCAAGATATTGCACGGAGAGCAGTACTTGGAGGTTTTCAAGCCGTTGGGGGCTGAAGGCAAGATTCGAACTGAGTCGAAGGTCACCGACGTTCTGGACAAAGGCAACGCCGCTCTCATTCTGTCTGACGGTAAAATTAAACCAATCGGTCGGTCTGCTCCTGAGAACAGTTGAGCTTCAGTGGTTATGTACGATGCAGACACTGGAGAGAAGTTGGCCTATTCGCAGTGGACCACTTTCCAGCGAGCCAGTGGTGGCTTTGGCGGCCCGAGAAACTCGCCGAATGAGCGAGCGGTGATCGCTGTGCCAGACAGAGCCCCCGATGCCGTTCTCGAACAGAACACGTCCACTGACCAGGTTTTTTAACTTTACCGTATAGATTTGACCATTGATTTATAGGCAGCTCTATATCGCATGGGTTCCCTCGATATGAATCCTTTGCATATCGACCCTAACTTTGCCATGCTTGCAGGTTAGTTTGCTTTATGAATTACTTCTTTTAAACTCGCTTACATACTTCCTCCCCTTATTTTTGTTGGTACTGCAAGAACAGAATTTCACTTTCAGCTTCTTTCAAACTTATCAAGAGCAATTGTATGTAGCTTATTTAAGAGGGCGGTTTTTCTAAGCATCGACTTTTGCTCCTTAACCACCGGATTAATCTCAACTTTGTGTCTCCGGTTTGGCTAAAATTTTGTAATTTTGGTTTAATTTTACATAAAAAGATGTTTTGTCACATTCCCGACAGTTTTGTGAGACTCAATGTTTCGACCCACTCTCAGCTCTTGGCTCATAACTCGGGAGCAAATGAACGTATAAACTTGCGGGTAGCATTTTTAGAATCAGAAGAGCATTCTCTTTCGAACGGTACCTTGCTTGCATGGATTGCAGACAAAAAATTTTTTATTACCCCTCCAGGACCAATTTTGACCCTCATACTGCTATTTTATTTCATTAAAATGTAGCGCTATTAATTCACTTCCGATTGCGCAAAAAATCGACGAAAAAATGGGCCTCAAATTGGGTTTTGCGATCTTGAAAGTTGTCAGTTCACCTATTTGCCCTTATGAAGCCAGACATTGTAAGCAAGATTTTTTGCTGTGGTAACCGTAAAGCTCAACCGATTTGAATGAGTCTTTCTTAAATGAAAGACAAATAAATTCTTGACAGATTGGTGTGCTTGGTTCCTGAGATATTTGCGATCAAATTTGAAACGCTGGTTTTGGTAATGAACAAATAGTGATTAAAACAACCCGGCAGACTTTTTGCTGAAGCAACATTAGCTTTAAATCCTAAATTACGCAACACTCAATTTGGGGCCCATTTTTTCGTCGATGTTTTGCGTGATCGGAAGTGCGATAGCGAAGTGCGATGCGGATTAGCGCTACATGTTCACGAAATAAAATAGCGGTAGCCGCACCTGTATGGGGGGTCAAAATTGGCCTTGAAAGGGATTCGAAATAAATACGGTACTGTTTGAAGGAGAATGCTCTTCTGATTCTAAAAATCTACCAGTCAGTGTTAAGAAAACTGCTCTACAAGCAAACAGTGACATGAGATCCAGCTGCTAGTCTTCTTTTATTTACTAGCCACTCTACTAATCTTATTTTAAATTTTAAAGCAATAAAAAACTTTCGTTAAAAATGTTACCCGTAAGTTTTTAATCGTTCATTTGTTCCTGAGTTATGAGCCAAGAGCTGAGAGTGGGTCGAAAAATTGAGTCTCACAGAAATGACCAGGAAGGTGATAAAACATGTTTTTACATTTGTAAAATTTAACCAAGATACAAAATTTTAGCCAAATTGCAGACATAAAGTTGAGATTATCCGGGAAGAGTGGATACTTAGAAAAACCGGCTGCTAATAATGCGTCGGCGGAATATGCAACCTATGGAAGTCTACCAGGATTATACCAATGTTTTGTTTCAGGATTAAAACAACCAATATTGCATGGATTGTGCTCCTTGGGGTATTCAGTGCGTCACGTGTTGAAACAATTTGCGGCTAATGACGTTGCTTTGTTCAAAGCTGTTAAAGTGCGTATTTTGATTGCACATTAACAGATCATCCACAGCCTAATGTAGAGGGAGTCAAGCAGTTATCGTAAAAGATCAGAATTTCTAGCTAAAATTTAAAAACGTGCCAGTTTGAACTAGAGTTCAGCTAAGAATAAGTCATTTGCTTGCAGTCAAGTCCAGTTATTTTTACTGTATTTCAGGTGAGGTTTTCCCGACCTGTTTTGCCTGGCCAGACATTGGTCACGGAGATGTGGCAGAATAACAACAGAATTCACTTCCAGACTAAGGTGCGTTGATCAATCAAGCTTTTACTTGGTCATTAATGGCTATACAGCCGTTGACTCCCTACTCTGGTTTTCATTTTTTAACTTGGTTATCGTATACATACAGTACTGTATGTCTATTAGCAAGTTTTGGCTTCACTATAGTTGGCCGTGAAAATTGGCTAAGTAGTAGTTTAATGGAATAATTTATCTAGACCTCAGACCTCAGACTGCATAGGTTTGACCTTGAACGTCTCTCTGCAGATCAAGGAAACGGCGGCCGTTGCGCTTTCCGGAGGTTACGTTGATTTGACTGCTGCACGTGCCACACCTACTGGGGTAAGTTTGATGCTGACTGTAAGTTGATTAATGGCGCGGGCTTTGCAAGCGATTCTGCTTCTTCATGCACAAACTGTTTGCTTCACTGCGTATTTGTTGTAGACGCCGGTTTCTCGTAAAACGGCAAGCTTGGCCAGTACCGCAGTTTTCGATGAAATGCGCAAGGGTCTCTCTTCTCAGCCAGACTTGGTCAAGAAAGTGAACGGTGTATTCCTCTGGGTAATCACGAAGGACGGCAAAGAAGCAGCCAGATTCAGTAAGAGCACCAATCCAATCTTCTGCGGCGTTCGTACAGGGGCAGGGATGTAAGGTTACGTATTGCTCGGTTACAATACTTGCGCCATGCACAGACATCCGTTTAATCAGCTGTTCGCGTGCTACAATAATACTACCGAGACCGCATTTGGTGATCTTTTCTGAACTGAATCAGTGGGTGGCACTGTAGGTATTGGTTGTGGAGTGTGCAGAGTAGAATAGAAACCATCAGTTATACTGTGCACTTGACATTGCAGCCGTTGACTTGAAGACTGGTAGTGGTGCTATTTATGAAGGCAGCCCAAAGGATGGTCTCAAGCCCGGTGTCACACTGACCTTAGACGACAATGATATGGTCAAGTTGGTGACTGGAAAACTGAACCCGCAACAAGTAAATCTACTCTTCCTAGCACCATACCCTTTTCACTCAGCTGCTCATATAAACTGAGCAGAGATGGTTTTGCAAAATACCAATCCGATAGATAAGATATCCGTTACGTAATCCGTCTTGATTTTTTGCCCTTTTTTCT
The DNA here is from genome assembly GCA_030248155.1 of Sabatieria punctata. Taxonomy (NCBI): domain Eukaryota; kingdom Metazoa; phylum Nematoda; class Chromadorea; order Araeolaimida; family Comesomatidae; genus Sabatieria; species Sabatieria punctata. The sequence continues at coordinate 19,524 of JASANB010002582.1, forward strand.
ACCCGGGTCCTTCCAGAAGACGCAATCAATTACACTTGCGACTAATGGAAAAGGGTGCTTTATTTTAGCTTTTCGCGATTTTGATTCTGTAGGTTCAGGAAAATAGCGAATTCTTTCAAGCTAATAAGTTGGCGGTGTGTAACCGTTAATAAAATAACAACGTTAAATAAACACAGTTAATAAAACTTAGGTTTAACAGACAGTAACCAAATCAGTGAGGGTGAGCCATAGAGGAGAACTCACAGGCGACGTACACCCTACTAGTGAAGAGCTCGAGGCCCTGTATTTTTCATTCTAAGTTTCAAGTGGCTGCCACGTACTGGTTACCCTAACTAACACTGTTGTTTCTTATCTGCAGGCATTCATGGGTGGAAAATTGAAACTGAAGGGCAACATAATGCTTACTCAGAAACTCCAAGGCCTTATCGGTAACAAAGCAAAGCTGTGATGCGCTCTTGTGATTCCTTTTGCCGTTAGATAATAAATAGTCAGTTGCTATTCTTGGAGAGGTTACTGATTTCTTGTCATGTTTCGTATATCCATTCCACTCTATTTTAAAAGAAATACGTACTTTCAATCACTTGATGGTTTGTGGACTTTGCTCTGCCGTTTTATCGCACTGCGATATATTGCTTGTGTTTGAGCTTGCACTTGCGTATGTATGCGGTGCATAGTACGCATTATGTACTACGCGCTCGTCGTTGTACGTCTTGGGTACAGGTGCCCGAGTCAAAAACCTGCTTTTTTATTGCGCCAGTTCTGCAGGCATACTGAGTGATTTGGTTTCAGGTTGTCTCAACATTGTATTTATTGGTTGAGCTGCAATGAAGACGGAAGAAGTGTTCGATCAACTTAAAAATCGGCTCAAAGGCGAACCCGAATTACCCAAGAAGGTGAAGGGTGTGTTTTTATGGGTGATCACTAAGAATGGCAAGGAAACGTCGAAGTACAGTGAGTTTTGTGTCCGTGTTTGACTCGTAGCTGCTGTTTCATTTTACTTTATGGTTTTTGTGTCATTTTGTCAGTTTAGACGAAATTGAGATTAGTTAGGGGCACCTGTCTGTAGCACTACAGTATTACGGTGCGATGCATCTTCTGTTTTAGCAGTAGATCTGAAGAACGGTGCCGGAGCAATTTACGAAGGTTCTCCGAAAGAAGGGGTGAAAGCAGATGTCACACTAACGTTGGATGAAGAGAACCTGGCCAAACTTGTCACCGGAAAACTGAATCCGCAGCAAGTCAGTGTGTCTCCAAGCACTTTGTCAAGGGTTTTTATCTCAAACAGTTTAGGCGTTTATGTCGGGCAAGCTTAAACTCAAAGGAAATATAATGCTTACTCAGAAATTACAGGCGCTAATTGGTGCCAAGGCCAAACTGTGAAACAGCCGCGTCCTTTTAGTCTGTTTTGATGTACGTACATATTTAACGGATATCTTAGTGTGTTCGAGCGACGAGCGTACAGTATGTCACGCATCTCTTGCTTTTCACCTATTCGTGTAGCTATTACTATGTTATGCTGTTCCTTTGAGTAAATGTGTCCAAGTTCTCTTTTTATCGCCGGTACTTTACCTCAACGTTTATCGACTGGCACGCTATTGCCTACATAGTGAATGGGGGTTTGACGTACAGTTAAAGCCATGTAATGTGATGTGCAAAAATGTGCGCGGAGGCGGCCGTCAATGACCTGTTCGAGTTGTTCGAAAAATATGGGCAAGACGATTATTTGGGTGAGCCGGTGTCCAAAGCTGTGCACAGCATACAATGCGGCATGCTTGCTGAAATGGAGGGATACGACATTCCGGTAAGGACGTTCAGAACCTTTTAATTTTATCAGTCATCTTCCGTGTCTCGGTAGGTGGTTCTGGGGGCATTTTTCCACGACATCGGTCATCTGGAGGGAGAGAGACGTGGAAGTAAACAAATGATGTTGGAGGGCACAAATTTGGGAATCGTTAACCATGCAGCTCTTGGAGCTGAACTGTTGCAGTCAAAAGGCTTTCCTTGCGCTGTTACAGACATTGTTAGAGCCCACGTTGATGCCAAGAGATACCTCTGCTCTGTGGACAAAGATTATTATCAGAGTGAACTTGTTTTATTTCAGTTACGCAGTAAAAGATGCACATGATGGCTTTAGAAATGAGCTGGGCCAGCAAGGGCACACTGCAGTTTCAAGGCGGGCCGATGAACCAGCATCAGATAGAAGCATTCGAAAGTCATCTTCTCCACAAAATCTTCGTCAAAATGCGAACGTGGGATGAGAAAGCAAAAGACCCTCAATGGACCGACCTGAAGCCTATTTCGTATTTCAAACATATGGCTTTGGCATATTTGCAGGAGCTACACCTTTAGACACCACATACTGTACGCTGTACGTTGCAGGTGCGTAAGTACACTCTACAGTATAAATGTACTTAGCCGACCGCCGTCCCGTTTCTTACTGTATGTGACTGTGACTGTATGTAATAGCTCGTTCGCGACCGCCGCTTCCGATCCGATCCGATGTGCGGGGCCGTACCGCCTACAATCAGAGTCGTGGTCAATTTCGCGACCCCCGTGATTCGTCATCTCGGACGTTGCCCCTCTTTCACTGCCAGCCACTTCTGGCCATGCTGCTGGGTGCCGGTCACCAGGAGGGCGGCCGGCGTGTTGATGCCATGATTCTGACAGCTCCCGACGGCCGTCGGTGCCCCATGTGCCAGAGGGCCCCCGGCATGGTTTCTCAGACAGCTTCTGACATCGTAGATCACCTTCTCCAACGCGGCATGCTTTGTGGAGCGGCTTCGGTGCAGCGACAGATCCAGTCGGTTCCCATTTTACCTACTCGCTGTCACCAGCTTTCGGTGGCCTGGGTGGAGCTTTGCGCTGACGACCAACTCTTTGCGGCAAGAAACTTACCGCACCGAGAGGATGAGCGCACGAGCACACGCACAGTGGCTTTGCAGCCTAAACCACTCCACCAACTGTGTAGGTCTGTTTTTTTAGGTTATTAGCCATCATGACGTAACGTACGTACGTACGTAATACCTATTGGTTACATATCTCGTCATGTTTTTCTAATCTATGTTATAAATGTATTGTAGGAAAGTTGCACGTTTGCCAGTTTCGTCCGGTTCAACATACAATGTAGCTTTCTTGGGTGTAGGCTTGGGGTGCCGTCAAGCAAACGAACAGTTAGTATCGATTTGAGTGATTCATATAATAATAGGTGCCTAGGTAACGGCTCCGTTTTTGCGGTCCCATGCAGTGACACCTTGATAGGCTGATCGCTTTCAGGTTGATTGCTTTTCTGTCCGCCTAAGAAATTATGCACTATAGTCTGAAAGACACACTTCAAGTGTGAACAGTGTATTGGGCTTTGTTCCAGTTCTGTACAGAATGATCATGCCTCTGGCCCTTCAGAATGTTCAACGTGCAATAGACTCGTCTCCTTTCAAGGTAAAACTACGTAAAGTCAACATGTTTCATTGGAGTCAATTCTTGGCTGGTAGTACATAGAGAAACAAGTTTGAACAGGTACATTGACCTAGCATAAGTGAGGAGCCATTTTCCTAAAATTGCAGGTACATGTACATACAATACGCTCATAGCAACTATTTAAAAGACATGAGTTTTGCTGTTTAGTAATATTTAAGAGCAATTATTATTTCTACAACCTTGGAAAAATGCGAACCCATGTTTGCGCACAGGCGCTGTAGCCCCTATAAATATGTGGTAGAACGGACAGTTGGTAGGTACTCCAAAATTTCTAGTTCAGGCATCTCAAAAATTCAATTTCAGGTTCAGATTCAGGTACATTTTGCAAAACTACCCAGGTGCCAGGTGTAGATTCAGATTCAGGTACACATCAAACAATATAGAAAATAAAGCATGACCTATAAAAAAAGTATGCTGCTCATGTCGAGCTTCGCATAAACAGACTGCCATATTGAGTTCACTCAAATTTTTATGGTTTCAATGAATACCACAGCTATTACAAATGCGATACAGTAATCTTCAGTTTAAATTTTATCACGATATAATTATAGTACTTCTCACTGAATCACATACTGGACTGATGTTTGAAAATTTTCTTACCACGACACTACTGTACGTACTTCTCGCTGGATTACATACTGTCGTTTGAAAATTTTATCATTCTGTTTTCCTAACTTCCAGGTTTCAACACAATCCATTTCCAGTAATAGGTGTATTTTTAGAATTCAATGTTGGTGTATTTATAATACAAGAAGGAGAACGAAAATGGAATCTCCTGATGCTGTATTATTCTATTTGTCACTTTTTAGTTTTTCGCAAGGTTATTTTTGAATTATGAGTTTTTCGTTAGTTCAAAATGTGTTAATTGTTTGTGTTTAAAAAAATGGTTCTTTAAAAAATTTATTGAGGGGATAACACGTGTAAGTGGTTCTTAGAGGGAAATGATTAACTTCTTTTCCTTTAAGATTAACACCATCATATTGCTGGAAAAAAATCCATGAAAAAGCCGATTTTCAGTAGTTAAGAAAGAATCAAATTTGTGGGGACCATGCCAAAGTGCGGAAAGAAAAAAGGGTGCTATATAGGTAACGAGTTGCGGTCATTTTAAACCGGTTGAACAAAATTTGAATCAAGTCTCCTTTAGCAGAAAATGGACATTGAAAACCGACGAATTCAGTTTTCGAGAGAAAAATGCCCTTTAACGGCCGAATTATGATTGAAAGTGCATCTCATTCGTTAGCTCACACTCGGTTTCATATAAATGCATCACTTCTTCCTATCAATAACGGAACACAAAAAAAATTGCGCTTGAAGTTGCAAAAACCGTTTTCGGACCACTTTTTGGCTGTGTTTTTGTATTTTCTATTCCGCGCCGCGCGAACGTGCTTTGGCCATCCCATCCCTCCTATTGGGCCAACGTTTGTGGAAATTGCAGCAAAAAGAAATTTCTCCATTTTTTTTACCTTTGAGTGCTTGCAACTAGAGTGCAAACTGGTATTGGGTGTTTTGTACGCATTGGGATTTAGCATTGGGGTATTGCGTTTTTCTGTAAACGGCCTTAAGTGCCAGACTGTTAAATGATTGCATTATCTACTATTTTCTTCATACAAACAACCCACCAAAAAACATTGTAGCACGGTTTGTATTGATAATCCCCCTTAGCAGCTACGTAGGGTAGTATGTACTGTATATGACACTGTAAAATCTAGCACACATCTGGCACAATATTGGAGGACAATTGATCCCGATTTCATGAGCTAGTTTGAAAGATACTAGTACTTACATGAGTGGAAAAAGCTTTGTTTTATAATAATGAAAGGAAGAAAGCTGTTTCAGGGCATTAACACAGGAGGTCTGTATCCGGGGAGAGATGACTCGAGCCCAACCAATCGCGCGACGCCGGTGCGATTTCTGCGTATTCACTGGATGGAAATTTCTTTGACAGTTGGCATTCTTTTCATTATGCTTATCATCTTTCTATTCGAGTCCCGTGTGCGAAAAATCGACCAACAACTGCAAAGACAGTACCCAAATAAGTCGTCTTCTCTGTAGATTCGGCAACACTTTTGAACATACAGGGTGGCCCAGTCAAAGTGATACACTTTTCTTTCACTCCATGCGTTTGAATTTGGCGCCTTTAATTCAAGGTTTTAGGTCAGGAATAAATTAGTTCGGGTACGTAAAATACGATACAACACTTTTTGCCGCACTCCGCCGCGTAATTTAAACACAGTAAACGATTATGCCAACAGGAAAATTGTTGAAAACTTGCTAAAATCGGGATGTACGCGGAACGAAATCTTCAAGAAGTGCTCAGACGCTGGAATGAATAGACATTTCGTTCATCGTGCCCTCAAACGGTTCAAAAAGACCGGTTCTACAAAAACTAGACAGGGTGGTTCCGAGAAAACAGTGAGAACCGCACAGCTAATCAAGAAAGTTAGAGAGAAAATTCGACGAAATTCGAAGCAGTCGCTGCGTTCGATGGCCAAGCAGTACGGCACCGGAAGGGCCACCATGCAGAGAATTGTGCATGAAGACCTCGGAATGAAGTGCTACAAACTGCGAACCCGCCAGGCTCTTACCGAAAGTGCGAAAGCAAAACGGTTGCTTAGAAGCAAAAACGTCCTGTCTCGGCTGAAGGCCGGCACGCTCCCAAACCTAGTCTTCTCTGATGCGAAGCTGTTCTCAGTCCAGCAATGCTTTTATCGCCAGAACGACCGAGTACTTGGCCGAAGCACTGCAGATCTTGATCCAAATGTCCGAACGGTCGCCAGGACCATGAAGCCGGATTCATTGATGGTTTGGGCCGGAGCGTCGGAATTGGGCAAAACACCGCTTGTTTTTGTCCCTGCTGGTGTAAATGTCAACGCCCAGAATTACTTGCAGCTCCTACAGGAAGAACTACTCCCGTGGGCCCAGTCACAGTATGGAAACCAACCCTGGTCTTTTCAGCAGGATGGGGCAACCTCCCATACTGCCACAACTGTGCAAAACTGGCTGCAAAATTCCGTTCCTCTGTTTTTGGCGAAGTATGAATGGCCACCCTACTCTCCAGATCTTAACCCACTCGACTTCAGCCTGTGGTTGATTTTGGAAAGCAAGGTGTGTGTGTTCTAAGCCCCACAGAAACCTGGAGTCTCTGAAGCGCAAAGTCCGCGAGGAGTGGGACAAAATCCTTCAGAAAGTGGTGCGTGCAGCGTGCCTTGATTTTACCCCCCGGTTGAAAGCAGTTGTCAAAGCACAAGGCGACTATATTGAGCAGTAATCCGGTGAAAATTTTTGTGATGTTACAAGACAGTTTATGTAGTAAACTTATTGCCACCTTTAGAAGTATTTGTTGCGTTGCGGCCACAGAACCACATGATTAAATACAAATGTATCACTTTGACTGGGCCACCCTGCGACGTCCTGTGTTTTCACATGCCTCTAAGAGCTACGTACAGTATATACTACTATGTACGTGCAATTCATACGAAGTTTTTGTAACTATAAGATGTTTGTAGTTCTGCTTCTCAATGCGCAATTCAATATAATAAATAAATTAAATGGCTCAGGTAATTATATCTCCACTTCCTACTATAATCTTCGGAAGATAGATGTGGAACTTTTTCTAGACCTTTGTCAGACGTTAGTCAACCGAGGGGAGCGCGGTTGCGCTCGCCCTTTAGTTTTTTGGCACAGTTTAAAATATTATTTTATGGACTTTCAGCGCTCCCCTTTCAGCGCTTCATATATGTCCGACTTTGGCCCAGTGCACATTTTGAAAAATTTAATTTTTAATAACTCTAGAATCTGGAGCTAGAGGGCTTAGATTTGGTGGTATGGTTAGGCAAGTAGGTAGGTGATGTACTGTATGTTGGTAGTTTGGACTATTTAGCTTTAATTGCCTTTGAGTAATTAGCAATTAAAAAATTGCCGAATGAGAGGGACTGGACCATTCCACGAAATGACGCTCCAGGCGATTTTTTTTTAGAAGACTGGTAGTTTGTGGAAACAAAAGTTTTGTAGGCTTTTTTCATGGGGCTTTCTTTTGTTAACTTTTTTCTATAAGTACACTGGAGTGTCGAGTACAAGTAGCAGTGCGTTTGTTGCATAATACGCGGGCATCACGAAATTGCAATGGATTCGCTTCTAAATTTGTTGGTTAGTAGCTTGTTAGAAGCAACAAAATCGGGGGTAGGTGTTTAAGACGCAATTTCTGAGAGAATTGGAAGTGCCTCCCCAAATCGGGTCAGGGTCACATCACCGATTTGCCTCATTTTTATATATGTGAGAGTATATGACGAAAAAATAAGAACCCCAAAGTATGAGCTCCGGTGGACCCCCCAGAGCGCCAGGCCCCCCCTGCAAAGTAGGGGTGGTCGTGCTGAAAAAAAGAAAAAAGTACCCTAACTTCAAAACATGATTTTAAGCTCATGCTTGCTCGCAGGATGAACGTTGGCACACAAACAGATGCGGCCAAACTCGGAGATTTCGAAAATGGTATCTAAAGTGCGGTTGGATGCTCCGTACCGGAGTTATAGGCTAAAAACGCGGTTTTACACCAATTTTGTGCCACACCGACAAACACGTTTGACCAAATTTTCACACATTAGGATCCTAGGCGAGGTCCAGTTTTTATATATAATATAGCCTAGTAAATTCCCTACATGCATGCAAAATATAGCCGAAATCGACTCATACCGTTAGGTCGAAATTCGCCCCCAAAGTCAAAATCGAAAATTTTTTTGTGCTGAATTGGAACAAAAATTGTTGCACAAGGCAAACTTTAGGCGTAGATTGCAAATATCGCACTAGTTTTTTCGAAACTTAATTTACATCGAGTACTACTTGTCTTTTTGGATTGGGGGTCCCGAAACTGTCTTGGGGTAGGGGGTTGGCCTTTTTAGGTAGGGGGCCACCACCACCTCCTCCTAAACCACCACCACCACCACCACCACCTCCTACACCACCACCTCCTCCTAAACCACCACCACCACCTCTAAACCACCACCATCTCCTCCTAAACCACCACCACCACCTCCTAAACCACAACCACCTCCTCCTAAACTGCCACCACCTCCTAAACTACCACCACCTCCTCCTAAACCACCACCACCACCTCCTCCTAAACCACCACCACCTCCTAAACCACCACCACCACCTCCTAAACCACCACCACCTCCTCCTAAACCACCACCACCACCTCCTAAACCACCACCACCTAAACCACCACCACCTCCACCAAAACCTCCAAAAAGACAAATAGTACTCGATGTAAATTATGATTCCAAAGAAAAGTTTCGAAAAAACTAGTGCTATATTTGCAATCTACGCCTAAAGTTTGCCTTGTGCAACAATTTTTGTTCCAATTCAGCACAAAAAAATTGGTAACTACTAAACTTCGCAACATCGCAACCGGTCGCAACTTCGCAACCAGTCGCACCGGTTCGCATCCGCTGGGCGCCAACTCTAGAACGTCGATAGAAGAAAACAGAAGGCGCAAGAGAAAAGTTTTCCGACTTCTTTTTTGGTTTTCCTGTGCCTGTTCTTGCTAGAAGGGCTGCTATGACGTGATGTAAAGGATGCCTAGTTTACTCTTTGTGTCTTTACATTCAATGAAAGATGAGGGTCGCATTCGCATCAACAACAAGGGCAGCCTGTTTCTCCACCACCACAGTTTAAACCAAACGACTCTTGACACCAGCTTTGCATCGCTGCAGTTGAAGGTACAAACACTAGTACATATTGGAATGCAAAAGGCTGAGTATAAATCTTTCAATATCTACTTTAAAATTTGTTTTGCTTTTTTAATAAACAAGTGTAGTAGGCCTTTTAAGCATATTTCTTAGAATACTCGGACTCACAGCGTGTAAGTACGATAATGCGCTGGGTTGGCGGTTCGATTTAACGTGACTCGGTAGGTTTACACATGTTGTAAGACTACAAGCAGTCATAGTACGGCTCGATTTCGGTAAGGAAGGTTAATATAGCTGCAATGTACGTATTACGGCTATTTAATATCTCAGGTACGATGACTGCTGGTCCAAGTTGCGTCGTTGGCTCAGTTGGTAGCGCGCTGCCTCTGAGTCACGGCGGCCCCTGCATCCATAGCTGTTGTAGTGGGTTCGAAACCAGTCTGACTGGAATTAGATGACGCAAAGCCCCACCCAGGCCACCGAAAGCTGGTGACAGCGAGTAGATAAATAGGGAACCGACCGGATCTGCCATTGCACCGAAAGCCGTTCCACAAAGCATGCCACATTGGAGGAGAACATCGACAACGTTAGGAGCTGTCTGAGAAAACTACTATGCCGGGGGCCCTCAGCCAACCGGGGCACTGGCGGCTGTGGGGAGCTGACACCATGACGTCAACACGTCGGCATGCCTATAAGTGGCTGGGCAGTGAAAGAAGGGAAAAAGGTCCGAGATGACGAAATCTGGGGTTGCGAAATGGGCCACGAGTCTGATCGTAAACCGTAAGGCCCCTGCACATCAGATCGGATCGGATCAACTGCTGGTCCTTTATTTTAAGACTGAAGCGAACAGTGTTCTACAGTACATAATAGAAAACGGTCCGGATTTTCAAATTTGTAGGTGGGCCCGGCCCAGGGGCCTTTGCTGCACGCACGCCTGGCTCAAATCTTCACTCGACCGGAGCTTGGTCACGGCCGACCATGCTCGGTCTCTAACCCCATTACGTACGCAATAATGAAGTAAATTTTTATCAGTATCTGCCTACGGTTTACGATCGCATTGTATCAAGAATAGAAAAAGTGTCTCTATGTGCACAATCACAATCCAAAGATTTAGCCGTGTTGCGTTAATTGTGGTCGTACTGTATGTTTTGATCGGTGCAGCTTGGTAACAGTGTTGCCGATCCAAAAATTGTTATGTTTTTTTGTAAAATAAACCGAACGCTTATTTGTCGCACCAAAATTGTATTCTTGCCTAAAAGCGAAATTTTCAGCCCAAAAATTATTCAGTTTCACTTGATTATTGCTATTTTTACCAAAATCTTATGGTTAAAACACTGCAAGTCTTCCTTCCTGGCTTTCTGTAGCATTGAATACATTTTCATTTAATGTCCTTGTCCTTCATCCACTCCGCCCCTCAGTGTCCATCAAACAGTGTCCCCTCTACTAGAACATGGCTGTTTCGTAACATAATCCGGAATTTCTGATTCATTTTGCGCAATTTCATCGTCAAATAAATCTTCGCGTCTATATTCTAGAGTTGGCGCCCGGCGGATGCGAACGGGTGCGACTGGTTGCGAAGTTGCGACTGGTTGCGATGTTGCGAAGTTTAGTAGTTACCAAAAAAATTTTCGATTTTGACATTGGGGGCGAATTTCGACCTAACGGTATGAGTCGATTTCGGCTATATTTTGCATGCATGTAGGGAATTTACTAGGCTATATTATATATAAAAACTGGACCTCGCCTAGGATCCTAATGTATGAAAATTTGGTCAAACGTGTTTGTCGGTGTGGCACAAAATTGGTGTAAAACCGCGTTTTTAGCCTATAACTCCGGTACGGAGCATCCAACCGCACTTTAGATGCCATTTTCGAAATCTCCGAGTCTGGCTGCATCTGTTTGTGTGCCAACTTTCATCCTGCGAGCAAGCATGAGCTTAAAATCATGTTTTGAAGATAGGGTACTTTTTTCTTTTTTTCAGCCTGACCACCCCTACTTTGGAGGGGGGGCCTGGCGCTCTGGGGGGTCCACCGGAGCTCATACTTTGGGGTTATTATTTTTTCGTCATATACTCTCACATATATAAAAATGAGGCAAATCGGTGATATGACCCTGACCCGATTTGGGGAGGCTCCCTTATCAAAGGTTAAATCCTCTCAGAAATTGCGTCTTAAAACAAAAACAGTTTTTTTGCGCGGTTTTAATAAAAATAGGATTTTCTGCACGTTTTAAAACAATAAAAAGGGGTTTTAAAGGGCATTTTTGCACGTTTGACAGGATTTTTACCCGATTTTTAGTCCTCGAAGTCAAAAGCCTGTTTTGAGCCCAAAAATGGACGCCGAAATCCACTTTTGGACTCCAAAAAAAGGTCGCTGAAACCCCCTTTGGGCATAGCACTGAAACCCTATTTTGAATCAGATACCCCCAGCCGAAAACCAGCTACATGTACGATTGAAAGTGCCTTCAGTTATGAATGGTCCTGAATTCTTTGAGGTGAATGGCAGAGAGAGATCTTAGTTTGTGTTCGAAAAAGGAAGAGATGAAAGAAGTGGAGAAAGGAGAAGCAAAGAAAGATGTGATGGGAGTGGAAGCAAAGGATTATGGAGTAGTAGAATACGGATGTCATTTAGGGTACACTTGAGGTATACGATATGTCTACGGTAGTAAGAGTTGGATGTGACGTCACAAGCTGGATACAGTATGCTGGTGGCCGGGTCGGGTCGGGCTGGTACCCGGTCAGGGTACAACTGCTAAAGGGTTTAAGGTCTGGAACCCTCGATTTTAAGGTCTGGAACCCTCGATTTTAGTGATTTGTTATTTTAATGATTAATTATTATATTTTAGTGATTTATTATTATCATTTTAGTGATATGTAAAGTGAATAAAGCAGTTTGTCACAGGTGGGGATCGAACTCGCGACGGTTCGCTTATCAGCAGGGCGCGTTAGACCAGTCGGCCATCGGCGCAGAGTAATAGTCTACTTTAAAACACTGGTTTTATAGCGCTCCTCTTATCAGTCACACGCGCGCCTGGTCTCACGCGACTAATACCAACTCGGAATCGGCTTCCCATCCCCCTTGCCCTGCGAGGTAATAATTATGAAATAAATATTTCCAATTTTTCATTATTAGTAAAGTAAACAAAGTGCCTGTATGAAGTTTAAATTTTTGCCTGAACATGTTGATAAGGAGTAGGCATTATAGTTGCAAAATAGTATTTCATAATTTTTTCATTGTCATCTAAGTAAACAAAGTGGCGTGACGTCAGCTGCTTATCGCTTCAAAACAAAATGCTTTCATTGTTGTTCAGTATGTCAAGTTGGTTGAACAGTTACGATTGCAGTTTCGGTGTCAGTACACCAAGTCTGAGCATGAGTGGAGAGTTTATGAATTTCGAGAATGGTGACTCTAAGAAAGACCGACCGCCGGTAATTTTATTATATGTACCGGCAAACTGTTTTGTATTGATATGTATGTAGATCAAAATCAGGATCACTAAGGGGCAGGATGTGGAGGTGGGTGTGTATGCGCTTGACTCGCTTTTATCCAAAAAGGAGGCGCACAAATTGGAGATTGTGGTGAAGCGGCTGTTCAATGGCCCATGCGAACAGGAGCATACAGTTACGATTCACAGAGCAGACTGTACCTGCTGTTGGGGTCGCACACCTCTGGGTCAGCAGCAGCAGAACACGACTTGAAGAATGTCATGTTGTAATGTATTTAAAGGAGAAAATGTTGATTTTCGGTTTGGGCATGAATAAACGCATACTTGAAATTGAGTCCCAAGGCTTTTGTACAACAGTATGCCTGGCAGAAAGTGATGCATGAAGGCATGCTTGTTGGAAGGAGAGATAAAAAATGTTTACACTGATGAATTTGTTTGTTAGAGCGGTCTGATAAGAAGGGAAGAATAGTTTAAAATTTGAACCGCCACTGCCGTACCCCAACGAAATCTGCCGGCTCTGATGTTGCTTATAAGAAGGGACGTTTTGGGAGATAGGGAAGGGGAGGGGCCGCCGCCTCCACCCAACCCCCAGCAAATCCACCTGCCCCTTGCCAATTTGCGCTCAATCGATAATACAGCTGGTGCTGAGATTGTGAAATAATTCAAAAGTTGATAGTGCGGTTTTTAATGCAAAATATATATATTTCGAAAGTTTTCGTTTATCATTAAAGTGAACCTAGTTTCTTATCATATGAGTAAACAAGTTGGTGCGTGCTTAAATTTAATAGTGAAATGTTTTTGCTAGTATGTCAAGCTGGTTGAATAGTAATACGATAGCAGCTTTGGTGCAACTACATCAGCTGTGAGTATGAATGACAAGTTTATGGCATTTGAAAAATGGCAAGTCCAATAAAGCCTGACCACAAGTAATTATTTCTTTAAAAAAAGTTTTCCTTTTTCATGTTGGGCCTTATCCTTCAGATCAAAGTCAGAATCACTAAAGCAGAGGATGTGGAAATGGGTATCTATGCACTTGATTTACCTCTATCCAAAAACGAGGCGCACAGGCTGGAGAATGTGGTAAGGCAGCCGCTCACCACCTCTTATTAGCGGGAGCACATTATATCAGTACATTGGACAGACTGCACATTGCTGTTGGGTCGCACATAGATTGAATCATTGGGATTGAATCCTATAGAAGCCTGGATCAATGATCAACAAGATCGTGATGATATCTACCTGAGATCATGCTGAGATTACTGAGATTGTACTTTTAAATTTTATTAGAATTTTCCTAGTTATAATATTCTGGTCAGTGCATACATGTTAATACATGTTTGGCAAAGGTTTTGTAAGACTGCATGAAAACCCGTTTGGAACATGTATCAAGCAGAAGAAAAAAAAGGTTTGTCTAATCAGTGTATTACTGTACTGTCTTATTTGGTTTGATCAAAACAAGCCGAAATGGATTCCCACACCTGTCAAACTTGTGGTCTCGAGCTGTCTACTGCTTCAAACAGACGTCGTCATGAAAGACAGCAACATGATGGAACCATGGATTCACCATCAAGTGATGAAAGAGAGTCGGTTACCCCAGAAATGTCTGATGATGATGAGAGTGATCACCACCAAGAAGATGTTTCTAACGAATCAGAAGATGTTTCATATGAGTCAGAAGATGCTCTAGTTGGAGAAGATGATGAAATCATGAACTGGAAGATTTTGCTGAGAGAAACATTTGGCAAGATGGATCTTAAGAGTGCAGAAGGACTACTCCAGGACCCGCTGTTCACTGAGTTTTTTGAAGAGCTGCAGAACACACTGGAAGAAAAAATGGAATTTGCTTCATGTTTTCGAAATCAAGATTATGTGTATGGTGCTATCTTGGATTCATTACGTCACTACATGAAGAAAGACTTTGGTAAGGAGGAGGCTCTTGAAAAAGCTTGGGATGAACGCAAATTTCTTGTGAAGAAGTTCCTGCGTGACAACAACGAATTGATTCAGCAAGCTTTCACTGAAAATGATGCAGAGGAGAGTGGAGAAGAAGAATTAAGTGCTGGTGTTAAGTGGACTGTAGAATAGACAACACTTGTATGTTGAACTATGTACATACATATTTAATGATATAAAGTGACAACTCATTTGTCCGTATGGGTGTGCCCAAAGATTCTCATCTCTACTCAACATATGATCAGACAATTATTATTATTATTTTTTTTTCAAAGGTACACATACAGTACATTCATATACAACCAGCTCAATGATTGCTTGCGAGAGTTGTACATATTGTGTGTGCAAAAACTGTTCTATTTTCAGGGCACCAACACCTCAAGAGCAGCCAGAAGTTCATTGCAGTTCTCCACTTCAACTTTGGAAATTACAGCATTCGATGTTAACACTTTCAGCTCATAGCCTCCTCTACCATTGCGACCAGTCACCACTTTGTAGGGGTTGTACACAGAGACTGGAGCCAATTGGTCTTCTGGTCTGCCGACTGACATCTGGCAGAGATTCTCTTTCAGCTGGGGCACTACTTCCACTGGCAGGAACACATATCGAAATCGCTTTTGTTCCCAGGAGTAGGGTTGTTGTTGGAAGTGCACAAACTTCTGACCATTGTAGTCATTTGTCCAGCAGGACAACAGAGCAGATTTAAGGTACAACCGCATGCTGACAGAACAAATCACACACTGACTGGTAGAGTTGGCTTTCTTCCTCTATGTAGGTTCACCCTGGTGGTCAAAATTTGAAACAATGTGGATAGTGAGAAATTGACCAATCTCTGTTGATTGGACTTGTTCAATCATCTAATCTTCCAGGATGACAAGAACATTATCAGTACAAAAATTCTGATAGGATTTAAGAGCACAATCTCAGCAAATCTCACCATGATCTCTGTTGAACTTGACCTGATCATGATCTCACTCAATCTCATCATGATCTCAGTCAATCTCATCATGATCTCACTCGATCTCATCATGATCTCACTTGATCTCATCATGATCTCACTCAATCTGATCATGATCGCAGTCGATTTGGTCTCATTATGATCTCAGCCAATCTGATCATGATCGCATCGCATCATGATCTCAGTGAATCTCATCATGATCTCAGTGAATCTCATCATGATCTTACTCGATCTGATCATGATCTCACTCGATCTGATCATGATCTCAGTCAATCTCATCATGATCTCACTCAATCTGATCATGATCGCAGTTGATTTGGTCTCATTGTGATCTCAAGCCAATCTGATCATGATCGCATCGCATCATGATCTCACTCGATCTGATCATGATCTCAGTCAATCTCATCATGATCTCACTCAATCTGATCATGATCGCATCGCATCATGATCTCACTCGATCTCATTATGATTTCAGCCAATCTGATCATGATCACATCGCATCATGATCTCATCATGATCTCACTCAATCTCATCATGATCTCACTCAATCTGATCATGATCGCAGTCGATTTGGTCTCATTATGATCTCAGCCAATCTGATCAGGATCACATCGCATCATGATCTCAGTGAATCTCATCATGATCTTACTCGATCTGATCATGATCTCACTCGATCTGATCATGATCTCACTCGATCTCATTATGATCTCACTCGATCTGATCATGATCTCAGTCAATCTCATCATGATCTCACTCAATCTGATCATGATCGCATCGCATCATGATCTCACTCGATCTCATTATGATTTCAGCCAATCTGATCATGATCACATCGCATCATGATCTCATCATGATCTCACTCAATCTCATCATGATCTCACTCAATCTGATCATGATCGCAGTCGATTTGGTCTCATTATGATCTCAGCCAATCTGATCAGGATCACATCGCATCATGATCTCAGTGAATCTCATCATGATCTTACTCGATCTGATCATGATCTCACTCGATCTGATCATGATCTCACTCGATCTCATTATGATCTCACTCAATCTGATCATGATCGCAGTCGATTTGGTCTCATTGTGATCTCAGCCAATCTGATCATGATTGCATTGCATCATGATCTCACTCGATCTCATCATGATCTAAAATGATACAAAAAACATTTACAAGAAACTTTACAGACGCATTTTACTGCACTCTACACACTTTTTCGCTTCCCCTCAGCTCAGTCAGGTCAGGGAAGAAAACCCAATTTCGACGGCTCGGCCGGGTTCGGTCCGGAACAACCCAGCTAATATTCTCTTCAGAGTGCAGGGCTCTCCATCTCCAATATTACGTATGATCAAAATGCCTATTTAAATGCGTTTTTGAAGGTTAGTTTTTCAAAATTTTCGCTCCCTGGTTAGGCAGACTACTATAACTATTAATACGAATGCTTTTCAAATGCGTTTCTGAAGGCCGAAAATTCCGAAAATTTTCCTTACGTGAGACAAAAGTGACCTCATCATTAACCGAAGCCCCCTCCCCCTAACCGATGACGTCATTTCTGCACAGCCCCCAAATGATCCGACTTAGATAAATTCTCTTCATGAGTTATAACAGAATAGTGATCGTGAATTAATAGTGTTCTTTTGAATTCGCCAATAAAATGTATTAGTTAGATGTGATAGAAAGTGCGAAATGGTGTTTTTGTTCTGTGGGCTGAACACCACAAAGGTGTTGAAACTGAGACAGACAGCCAAGTGACAGAGCAGTGGGTAGGGTATGGCTTTCCATTCATCGAGCGATCCGGCCCTGCTGTGTAAGGTGGTTGTGTGTAGGTGTGTGAGCAGCAAGAGTATCAGAGGAAGATTTAGTTGGAAGTGGGCCTGAGTGATGTACATAGGAGAACGCGAGAGTCAAGCAATAATAGTGGAGAGTTTAGTGGTTCCCATAAGATGCTTTCGGAGGGAGCGGAAGAAGTTTTTAAATCGATGTGACAAACACGATGGTGCTGTGTATCCAGTGGTGGGGCGCTTGGAGACAGCAGGGTGGCGGCGCATATACATAGTTTGAAATCAATTTCTCGTTTCACTAAGCTGCGGCTCGGCCACCCGGCTCGTGGCCGTGTCTGTGCCAGCTTATAAGGCAAGGTGGCGGCAGCAGAGTTATTGCTCGGTCTCTCTAATTCTTGTCCATTAAAAAACGCTGATTTGATTTGCGTAAGTTTAATGGTCGGTCGGCCCGCCACAAATTGGCTGCAGTATTTTTTCAGCACTTTGCCGCCACAATCTATTCAACAGAGTGACACTGCTTTTTGTCTATTTGCTTCGTTCTGCGCCATTCGCACGCAACAACGACCAAACCTGATCTCTGCCGCTGTCGGCATTCGGGAGCGGCCGGTTTCTGGCCGTAAAAAATGGCTGATGTCGACCAAACTGACGTGGCCGTCGAAATTTTGGAAAAATCGCAATGCAAAAAGTAACGTCTATCTATGTTTTATTGTGATGCGAGAGCAGAAAACCGGTTGTTCCCACCTTCTAGGTCGTTTCCCACACAAAAACCAGCTACAGGTGTGATAAGCCTTGTCATACGTATGTAGGTAGACATTGGCAAAGAGTTGTGGTCAATGCGTGTTTGAGCGTTCGCCCAAAACAATCAATCTGGCAGCTCGTGGTGTTGCGTTGCCGTTTCGATGAAATTACGTCTGTCAGATGTAACGTGAGAGAGCGGCCGGACTCCCTTCTGCTTTATAGACGGCTGCTGGCGTATTGTGGTGGCTTAAAAACTGGCGCTGCTGTATTAAATGCGTTTCTAACATGACGGCTAATAACAATGCGGTCTTTGTAAAGCCATCGCTCAAAAGTCGCAGTCTTCCCGCAAAAATTGTTCACATCTGCTCCAAGAAGTAAACCGGTCAACTCGTAGCGACGCTGTCGTATCAATGGTCGTCTATTTCAGGGTGTCTTTCGGCAAGGACCAGCCGCAAACTTATGTCTATGAGACCTCTCCCGCTGCTGTTTCACCAACAGTCGAGAAAACAGTGATCAGGTATGCGAATGTCAGCTACAACGGACTGTACGCTTGTGGTAGGTGTTGGCAGAAATAGGCGAACAATGCCAATGCGTCCGTTCTGGTTAACACTCATTGTGCCAGGCCCTCTCTTGCTCTAAGGCCGTTGGCATGTAGTGTCCTTGGTTCATAAAGTAGCGTCCTCTCTTCTACTAAGGACATTAAGATTACGGAGTAAAACAGCTCAGTAGATTGTTGTGCAAGCGTCGAAGCAGGCCAAGCATCATGTCAGCCTGGTAATTGAGCACGAAAGTCCAAGTTATTAGAGTTTCGGTGCGCAGACGACAAAAAATTTATGAGAGCGTGTCCGGAGGTCGGCGATTGCAGCGACGTTTGTCTGATGTTGTGATTGGGCGTTCGGACTCAACAGCCTCTATCGATTGGCGCACTGAACGAGGCTCTTTGCTTGCTCGTTGCAAAAAGTTGCAGCGGCGCTCTGTTCCAAGTTTTCTCGGATTGCGAGCTGCTCCGGGCTGCCGGTGTCCGGTGCCACCACTATTAAATCTGTTTCAACCAAAAAACCAGTCAGCCGCTCCAGTCAGCTGATTCTGGTTGGCCAAACCATTGCGCCTCCTCTTGTTATTGCCCCATTCGAGTGTCCGGGCGCACTCTGCTGGCGCTCCCAGTTATGAGGTAGGTTCTGCTTTCTCACTATTATTATTGCATTAGGCGCTTTCTCACCCAACACTGTCGCGACGTTTGATCGGAGTGACGCTAGGGCCAGTCCCGGACGTCTGCTATCGATTGGTCGGTCAGACCAGACAGACAGCAGCGTGGTGTCGGTTTGACAAGAAGATGGCGTGTTGTGTTCGTTAATTAAAGGCCATCTTTATCGGTCGAGTCTTTGTGTCCTCCGGCCGTCAGCAGATGAGCGCAGCTCGTGCTCGTTGAGGCCGGTTTCTCTCGACCTCTCCTCGCTCTGTCTGTCAATACACTTTCTCTGTGGACCGACGCACTTGGGACTCCATCCACAACTCTGCTTATTAATTCTGCACTCTATCTGCCGCTCCTAATTTTACCTGCTGCGTCGTTGGTTCGCTCGTAAAAACCGCATCTGTTCTGCGTTTGGTTGGTGGCGTAATTGACTGCAGCTCTGGCCACCTAATAATCGGCTGTTTTGCCTGTGTCCATGTTGACGATCGTATTCGCTTTCCATGCAGCCGTTGCGGTAAGCATATTTATGCAATGCCATGTACAGTGCTCGTAAACTGGTACTGCCAAGTGCGCTTGTGGTTTTGTTTTGTATCAATCGAAATCAGTCGTTCGCATTTTTGTAGCAATTTGAATGAAAGGTGAAAAAGTAATATAAGCCAAAAATGTCTTTTTCTGCATTAGCCTATTTCTTTAGCACATTAACATTAACAGATAAATGTTAAGACGTCAGTGGGCGACGTCAGTAGAAGATTAAGCGATGCCATCGTATTTACTATTCGAGTCTGATTCTACGATAAACACATTGGTAGAACCAAGTGTATTCTTGGTAGAACATTGCTCCAAGCAGCACCAGTATTCTGCTGGCACTAACGGTCTAGTAGTGCCACTTGATTTTTTCTAGTGGTCCAGCAGAATGCCGGTACAGATCTCTGTTTAGCAGTTCAAAAGATAGCTCAGAACTTTTAGTTTTCGAAATTCTCGAAAAAAAAAACAGTTTTTATGAAACTTACACTCCTTGTGACCTGACATCATCACGCACGTTTATGGATTCATCCAAATAAGACAAGTTGACAAACTCTTAAGTTCGGCTGGAAAGGCATGGAGCGGGTTGTTGACTGATTCCATGCCGCGAGATCGCACTTGATCCAGTGCCAGTGGCGGGTGGTGGTGTCAGTGCAGTTGTTTGTTTAGAGTTGAGTCAGTCAGTGTCGGGCGTGCGTGCGTGTGCAGAGCAGAATTTAATGTTGGCTGCAGAGCGCACAGTTGTGGTGTCGGTGGTGGGGCGGCGGCCCGGGGGAGGGGAGGCGAGAGTGCAATGTTTTGGGCGAGCCAAATGCGCGCTTTCTATTGATCAGCTTAGCTCCAGCACAGTCTCAATGCGCGCTCATCAGCTCGCCGCAGCCCCGCGCCCGGCGACCGGCAGCCCGCGGCCTGGCTTCTCTGCCGTTTTTCCATCAGATTGTTAGTCCCGTTTCGGTGGCTTTGTGTGGCTGTTTGTGCGGCCGTCATTGATTGCAAGACTGGCACATGTCGGTCAGATACACCCTCTAATTCGACCATCTTTCAGAGAGGAATCGCTGAGCAAAGTAACGGTGATCTCATCCAGGTCTGAAATCCCAGTGCCAATCAATCCCCCCAGCACCGTTTCTACAGGTGCTTGGCAAGAAACCAGAACAACGACTGGCGTCGTTATCAGCCCTCCGCTACCCAGTCTTCAGAAGTGAGTTTCTTTCTAGAACGCAATCCATATCAATTAGCTCCTCTCGCACCGCTACATTGCCTAATTAGCTGCACTCAGACGTTACTACTTAGTTAGCCCAACCTTCTCTTCTGAGCCTGTATTCACAACATTGGCTACTTTTTCTGGGTTCACTGCTGTTTCTTGTTTTGCGGAGTTTTCTACCTTGCCGTCTAGATAACTACCGTTTAGTCGCCGAGTGCAAACTGCAACTAAATTATCTTGCGCGTTTGTGTCAGCTGACTCATTTGTCATTACTAAGCTTGCAATGCAAGTCAATGGAGTTTCTCTAGCCGGCAGAGCATGAACGAGTGTGTTGGATGTGGTTGGACAGACAGCATATCGTTTGCTGATCGTACGCCGGAGTGGCGTATGCATGATTGCTGTGATTCGGTTTTGCTTCGAAATGCATGGTTAGTAGGCAGGTTTTGTTGTGGTGCCGCTGCCTGCGGAAAAGAAGCGGTTAGCTAAATTGCAGGGAGGCTACGAGGCAAAAATCTCGTTATTTTGCTGTCATTCCGTGCGCTCAATGAATTTATCTGAGATTGAAAATGTATGGCCCGGTGCAGGCGTTTTTATTACGCCCCGTCGGAGCTGCTTGTCTTGCTAATGTATTGAAAAACCAATCTGGCTGCTCTCTCCATTAGCCACGGTTGAAAGCCACCTACAAATAGATCGACACAGACATGCTAAACTCTTTCTTCAACTGGCTTCTCTAATAGACTCTCCACAACGGAACTAGAGAAACTTCGATTACTCTTCGGTTAGCATGAGAATCGTTACAGTCATGTAATTGGCGCTCGTTTTAAAAATTGAGCTGAATAAACAGCATGGTTGAGTTAGCAGAAGAAATTAACTAGAATGACAAAGTTTGCTTGGTGAAATGACCGCTGCAAGTTAGTCCACTTTCAGGATGGAGCAAGAACCCGTAGAAAACCCATTCCGGCCCGATGGCGAGCTTAGTCATGTGGTAGACCCAATCGTGGAGGCGTACAGAACGCGTCCCTTTCCAGAAGAGGAGGAGTCGGCGGACAGAGGCGCAGAGACCGACGCAGTGGCGGCGGAGGAGAGTCCGATTAAGGCTAAGACCACGGCGCCCGTGCAGTCGGCGGCAGCTCCGGCCGAGGACGGTGAGGCGACGGTGCCGTCGCCGCCGATGGGCCAAACGGTGCAGCTGCAGAGGCACAACGTCACTCCGCCGAAGGCAGGCAAGGTTGAACTGGTTCATTTGGAGGAGAAGAAGCGCAAGTGCGGCTGCTGTGTGGTTCAGTGAGTAAGAGCGGGTCCCGTAGCGAACTCTCCTGCCCCTACTGCCTACTGTATATGCGTGGATGTCGGACGCCCCGGTCACCTGCGCTGCTACCGTTGGAATGGGTCACTAATTTATTTGTTTTACGCTTCGATCTTTCTTTGCGACACGTCTGATCATCAACTGATCTGTTGTTTTTTGTTTCTCAAAGCTGAATGCTGTAATCACATGGAGTTACCATTATGACTGCCAAAGTGTTAGGTCTGTGCAGACACTCGTTGTGATATAGTGTTTGTTGTTGAGGCAGCAGCAAGAGTCCTCCGTAGCTACTGGCATCTCCAGTCTATCCGGTTCTCTACGCTCAGCCGATCGGCGCCTCGCCGGGTACACGAGAATGCGACCAACCTGCTGTCTTTGTCTTCTTGACACACTCGGCTTTACTTTACTGTGCTTGGTGCCACCACAGCCGGCGTGCGTATTACGCTTACGACTACCTATGATTGCTGTACCAATGGCTGCTAAGAATAAGACAGGCCGAATTATACTCTTCTTTCGCTGCCCGTAACAATCCCAAGTAAATTCAAGACATGCTTACATAGAGACAACATCAGGCAATTTCTTGCACCAGTTGCGGCATCACAGATAGGTTATCAGTAAGAGAAGACGTGTGTTTGTCTTTAAGACTGTAGTTACGTAAGGTCAGATACTCGAGCGTGCCGGCAACAACCGGAAAGAAGCAGAGTAAGGTGAACATGGAGTCTCGCAGAGAAGAGTAGCGCTGATCGGCAGCGTCGGCGCTGCTAACCGAAGCCTTGAGATAGTCGTAGCCGTTTCGGTCCATCACATACACCACCAGCATCGGCGCCAACGACTGCGCTGGCTTCACGATCAATGCGTTGAAGCTGAAGATCAACGACGACAATGGAGAACTGAAAACAAGTGCCTTTTAAGTCTGGAAAAGCATTTAAATTATAGATAAAAAATAGTAAAGAATGATCAAGTCAGCATCCTATTCCCATTACAATGTACCTCAGTGTTCACTAAATTTCAAAGATTTTCAATTCGTTCATAGAATAGTCTATGGCTGGCAACGCCATTACAATACAATACTTGGCCATTTTAGCAATTTTAAACGTAAAACTGAGCACAAATTAAACGGTATTTTGACAACTGCGTACTATAAAACACCGCAATTCGGTTGCATCCCTAATCCACGGTAATTTATGTTAAAACTAATTGATACCTTCGCTTATTCTGTACCATATCAACGTCGATAACATCGGGGAATAGTATCATAAAAAGCGGAGACATCATGTGCACAGTGACACTGAAACAAAGCTCGTCGTCTATGCACAACAGCGCATGAGCCAATAATCGTACCTATCGACCAACATGAACATCATTACGACCCAGACTCGCTGACGTCCACTTGCATAGGTGACCAGTCCCGACACAACCGATACAGCGAAGCTTATCACAAGCAATCGATACGGACCATGTTTGACCACCAAACGTGAGTTGGAGATTAACACAATCTAAAGCCGATCGATACGTTACGATTTGACGGCGGTACCTAAGTCCTACGTACGATTAGCTCTTGCCACGCATTTCGCAACCCCGTCTGTACGCTATGCGTACGAATCCCTATTCCTTCACTGTCCAGCCACTACGTAGCTTCAAGCATGCTTGGATAAGACTGCATGATCGTTCTCTCCGCCGGTGGTATCAGTAAGTGTCGGACCACCAAATAGCAGCCCAATGGCCGTCCCTCTTTGGTGAGCGCCATGTGAGCACGACTGGCCAATGAGAGTGACAAGTGACGTTAATGTCAGTCTCCGATATCTTCCCATAGCCTACTTTCCGCTGTGTGCCTTTGGTACAACGGCCCATACATTGACCGCGTGGTGGCTCAACTTCGGCTCGACCCCAAACCATCCACCTGAAGCGGACTTTTGTTCCTTGACCCACCCACAAAAATGGTCGGGCCCCCTCAAATCGGTAGGCCCACACTCTAATTTTCGGATTTTACTACCCCCAACCCAACCCATTTATGCAAAGGTAGATATGGTCGGTTCCATTTGCCTACTTGCAGTCACCGGCTTTCGGTGGTCTCGGTTAGGCTTTATGTCGACTACTTCCATCCAGTCGCTTCGACCAGTTTCGAACCCTTAGACAACCGCTCTCCCAGTTGCCCGGGCCACTGTGACGTAGCGCAGCGAGCTAAACACCGAGCCAACAGCGTCGCGACAAGCCGAGCCGATCTTAAAAGTTGATAAAAGAAAAGGCAGGAGCTACGTAATATACCTGGGGAACGACTATGCAGGTCCAGTAAAAGAAGCTGAGTTTCCAAGAACCCAAAGGAAGCAGATCTCTAGAAGTCAGCGCTTCTGTGTAAATAGCAGCAAAATTGAGATGAGCTGTTATGCGGCAGGTGTGCATAAAGTTTGTCCAGGTAATCCGATGAAAATCTTTGTTACGGAACACTTGTTTCGTTAATCTCCAACCCTCTGCCACCCTAAACACAACGATCAGTCAATTTGATCTGTCTCGCCAAGAGGAAAAGGAAAAGTACAGACATTACCTGTCACAGAATGAAACGGTCTGCTTCCTACTGTTATCCGCCTCAGCATCAGCGAGATGAGCGAAAGACTGAACTTGGGCAATGCAGTCGGTGGCATAGCATCCGGTGTAGGAGAAACAGAGGAATGCAACCAGACTCACCACTACACAGACCATTTGAAAAGCTCCGAAATTCTGCAACAACTCCATCCACTTTTCATAGACTGTCTTACGTATGTGGAATGCGATCTATGAAGACAAGTGAAGTAGTACCCGCAAACTATCCGAACACTTTTCCACCACCACAATTATGTTACTGCCAATCAGCAGAAAAGTTTGGTTGTATTTTAGCGCTCTGACTCTGTTTGAGTGGTCGGTTGTGGTTTCGGCAAACAGAGCGCAGTAGGCCAACAAAACAAAACTGAAGCAAAGTGCATTGAAGGTTGTAAATGGCAAACTACTCTTTCTTACCTGAACAGACCATCGTAGAAAAACAAGGCCACTATCAGATGAACGCCTACTAGCCATTCAGAAGCTTTCGAATCGGTCCACGGAAACCAAGCGATCAAAAAAGAAAGCGCAAAGAAGGGGGCGCCGTATAAAATAGAATATCTTCGAACCCGCATCCATCCCTTACCAACATCCTAAACAATCTGCGTTATGTTTAGAATATTCATTACCCAAGTACTTCCATTTCACAGGGTTCGAGCGGGTTTCGCAGAGGAAAAATTCCTGACCAACACAAAATACTCCGCAGTTTAGCAGATAACCTTCAAATTTCTGGTCATATGGCAAACATTTGCAGAACTGACAATAAGGAAATGGTACCATGTGGCATCGGTTTCATATTTAGTATCGGCAGACATGGGCAAAGGGGTTGACCCCCATCAAGCTGCCGCTACCCCCTCAGCAATTTTTAATCAGAATTGTATAGAAAATTATGATAAAAGAACGCCTAGATCAGGTGTAAAAGAGCTCAGAATACCTTATTTTAACATATTTTAGCGAAAAAATAAGCCTAAAAACTTCGTTTTAGTTAAAAATCGGACGTTTTGGCTTACAACTCCCTATCAGCCGCCGTTACCCCCTTCAGGACTTGAAAATTTACCGAAATGCTAGCCCATGTCTGAGCACCGGTACCATAAACTATGTTGATGCTTCCCTAACTATTTCTTATTTCTATTGGTTTTGAAATTACCGAACTTTACTACATTTTTTAAATTGTCAAGATTGAATCAAGCCTGGCACACCAAATTTTAACACAAAATATCCCGAATTTTGACACTAAGATTGTATGTTCGAAATTTCAGCGTGTTTGGTCAAGGTTCGCGGAAATTACAAGAAAAAGAAGTGTATCCATTTTGAGACCCTCTAGTAATTGTAGTGCGTACTGCGTACTACTGGGAAGTCAGAAGTCAGATTATCAAAACAGTGGTGAGTAAAGTTTTAAGAGGCGCTGTAGGTGGTGAGATGTTTCCATTAATACTAGCATTATTTTCTTCTGACCATCAATGAAACTTACCTATTCTAACTTTGACAGTGCTCGATTCATTGACATTTTTCCAGGTCACGCATGAACCATGGTTTTAGCAGTGTTTAGTCCCCACCAGACATGGGCAAAGGGGGGCTGAGGGGGGGTTGACCACCACAGTATAGTTCAATATAATTGTCTTTTAAGGTTGTTCTCTGACATATATTAATGAATTTCGATCTCATTTACTTTGATTTTGTTAGAAAAATAACGTATACAATGCACATCAGTTAATGATCAAAACTGAGTTTGAATAAGGAAAACTATGAAAAAAGTGCTGGGCTCATTATAACTACGCCCAGAATAGCCCCATACATATTTTACCTGCAGATAACCGAACAAGGGATCGTTAAGTGCGTTCCAAATCATGAACAGCACCTGCGCAACTTGGAACCACGAGTCGGTTATACCGTATTTGTTGTGAAAGACTTTAACGTAGTAAAACATGAACACCGAATTTATCATACTCGACCCAAGCTGAGTAATGCTGAGGGCGACAGTGCCGTGGTGTAAACCCGCTCGTTCGCACAACCACCTCAACGGACCGTCCGTCATCTAAAACCATACCGTCCTCTGAATGGACAATGGCAATAAGACAAAACTGCAGGCACACACGGAGGTGCAGTTGTAGCCGCACTTTTGACAAACACATACAGAAATGAGCCTGAAAGTTTACTCGGCGACGGTGTCTGGTAATTCTGAAGCTACCAATAAACTTTGATCGATTTCATGGGCAAACAGATGAATAAGTTTTTTCAACTTGACAGGGTCAAAGGTCGTTCTTAACACAGGCAACGCCTGTATCCAGAAGTTAGGCACCAACGTTGACGGCTGCTCCTCTAATGCGCTAACTGCTACCAACACACTAAAGATGAAGTTGCCATGAAATTTCTCCAGCGCAGAGTACCAAGCATTAAACATGGGTCTAAAGTTGAGCAATCAATTGTGACATGACAACTGAACGGTTAAGAGCCATTTTATATAAGACCGGTACAATGGTTGCACACGGCCAAATACTGATTTTAGCACCTCCAATTTGGAGCGCTTGCAATCTCAGACCCAAAAATTGCCAAAATCTCCTGTAAAACAGCACTTTTCTTTTACCTGTATTACGACATGGGCTAGCATTTCGGCCGAGGGGGGTAGAATTTTCAAATCCTGAGGGGGGCTGAGGGGGGTTGAGTGGCTGGTAAGCCAAAAAGTCCGATTTTTGGCTAAAATCAAGGTTTTTTGGCTTATTTTTCATTAAAATAAGCTATTCTGAGCCCATTTACACCTAATCCAGGCATATTTGTATCATAATTTTCTATATATAATTCTTCCAAAAAATCCTGAGGGGGGTAGCGGCCGGCTGAGGGGGCTAGGTCAGAGCCTGAGGGGGGCAACCCCCCTCAGCCCCCCTTTGCCCATGTCTGCCTGTATTTAACAGCGTAAATTAGCGATTTTTTGTGATTTTTGAGCGTTTTTAGTGCCTAACCCCCTCCCAAAATTTGGGTTCAGACCCCGGCAGGCGCCAGAGCCCCCAACCCCCTCCTCCTTCAGCGGATGACCTATTATAATGTATTCACAGAAATATTTCGGTTTAAACATCCCTAATACAACACTTTCAAAAGCCATAAAAAGTGGGTGTCGTCAGATCTCAGAGCCTGATGGGGGTGAACCTCCCATCAGTCCCACCCCTTTGCCCATGTCTGCTCTTACATAAAATGCTCTTAAACTTACTGGATGCTCGTCGACACGTGAACGCCAGATCGCTTCACTTTGGCAAGAACTCGAATCGCGTTGGCAGCAGTTAAGGGATCTGTAAACTCGTCCGAAAAAGCATCGATCATGGACGACCAAACGAATTGCTGGACGGCACTGCGGCGATGCAAATGTATCAAGGAGCTGAGAGCGTCACATCTCTGGTGGTCCGACAGAACAGGTGAATGTGCAACAACCGCTTCTATCAGTCTGGCACAATCAGCTGACTCCAGAACACAACGTTCCGGGGCAGAGTGCAGTCTGGCCGCAAAAACTACGTTGAGTATTTGTTCAATGGTACATTGCTGAAGACCGCTCATGAGGACAAAATACAGCTGTCTAAAGAGAGAAAGATACACAGGAGTTTAGGAATGTACACAATAGACAGGCCCAGGCCCGAAAGGGAATTACAGATTTGCCAAGACCATACGATGCATTAGTTGCCAGGAAAAAAGCGGTGCTATATAGTAACAAGTTACGCCAATTTTCAATCCGATTGAAACAAATTGGAATTAAGTCTCCTTTCTACACAAAATTGACGTTGAAAAACGATATATTCGTATTTTCTAAACCGCGCAGCACGGACGTGCGTTGCCCATCCCCACTACTATACTGGTACTTGTATTTTAGGGTAGAGGGTCCCTAAACTGTCTCGGGGTTGGAGTGATGGGGAATTGGCCTTTCTAGCTAGAAGGTAATCCCCAGAACCCCTATACATGTATGTGATAAGCATTCATGGCAAGCGCAGAAGCACTTCACCTTCAGGTGCTTGGCAGCATGAATGATAAATGGAGACGGCATACTTTAGAGTGTTGGGTGAGATGTTGAGTCGGGTTCTTCTGGGAGTCTTCTTCTCATAGTCTGATAGACAGGACAACGCTCGAACAGCCAGACCAACGTTGTCAACAGTTGCGCAGTTGCTTACAAACGAGTTCATCCACGTACGATCGGCTTCAACTCTGAAGTGAATGGCCGAGGCCAATATGGAACACTGCTGAGAGACGGAGGCAGCTTCCACTCCTCGGTTCAAAACCGACCACACCTGCGACCAGAACCAACCGTCCAACTGCTGCACGTCGACCTTCAACTTTTGCATTGCCCACAAAGCATTGACCAACAGTTGAGGAGAGATGTTTCCGTCGTTGCGGAAGCCACTCAGAAACACAGAGACTACATGAGAGATCAAGTGTGGCTGATTCAAATCGGTTGAATGAGCAAGAAGCATTAGCAAATCCGAACTGTCAACCGTAGTGGCTGTTTTAACAGCAGTCAAACGTTCGGCTAGTGCATCGCGTAGATCCGCAGGCGGAGTAACGTTTTCCCGATGCACAGCCAGTAGTACGCGCTTGACATCTGTCAAACTCATTCTTTGCACTTGCCAACTCAACACGCTATAGAGGAGTTGCAATGTGGCGAGACTGAATTTGGAAAGCGATCTGTTTGTGCTGCAAGTGCCAGTCCAACAGGTGAGGAAAGTGGCTAGATCCTTGTAACTAAAGTTGTGATCGTTGAGATAAACTTCTGCCGCCCCAGCAATCCGCTCCATCGGCTGAAGGTCGGTGGTGACAAAGGAATGAGCGCTCAAAGCTACGCAAAAACCAACGTACTCTGACCATCTAAGCTGACCTCTGTGCCCATCGAACCAACTCTCAATGGCACTTAGAAGCTGGCTGGGCAATGGACGGGCCAACAGCTGCCAGAAGCTGAGAAAGCGCACAACGTCCTTGTGTGTTCGTTCTTGCGGAGCCTTGACCATCCACCGAACATAGAAATCAGCTACACGCTCGATAAACTCTGCAGTGCAATTGATATTCAAAAGACGGTCTTTGTTAGCCAAGTCTTTCAGCACACACTCCGCACTTATGCCACCCTCGTCCAAGCCTGACAACAGCATTCGCTCGTTCTGCTGAACGCAGTTCAACGTTGCAGTTGAATCATAGTCAGCCGTTTCTTCTAGCGTTGTCAAATTGGAACCAGCAATTCTACTTTCTTCTGCAGTGTGGGTCAACCGGCAGAACAAGAGACTGGCTGGTGTAGTCGCTAATTTTACTCTTCTGACAGCAGTGGCACACGCTCTTGTCAATACCACCAGCATTATCACACAGCTTTATTGCTAGTTCTCTTCCATCCAAGCCTGAAGACAGAATTTTAAACGGTTTTATACAACCCGCACGCAAGCATGCATAGCAAGACGATCGTGCGAGCCGGGGTGCGCAGTACGCGAGCCTAATTCTGGAGCGCACCCTGCCAACTGGCAAGGCAGTTTAAACTGCCCGCCGCGCCGCTCTGCCTCTCGCTCGCTGTCGCTGGCGCTTATTGATCTGCCCTGGCCCATTCATAATAATTGGCCTTGGCCTGCAGGCTCTTCTCTTATAATTACAATCGATAGTCAGCAGCGCACTTGCTATTTATTCGTCTTACTGTTATAGGACAAAGTTAGTAGTTCAGTAATCATAACTACACATAGAATAAAAGCCAGAGTCAAGCGTACTGGTCGATTGCCATTTATCTTCTCTCCGGAACAGTCGCACTTTCTCGTCTTGGTGCTGCTCTCTGTACAAAATTATGTTTTGCTGTCGCTCTTCTTCTTCGCGAGCTTCCTCCAATGCGCGCAACTGCTCTTGCTCTCTACGCCGCTCCTCCTCTTCGCGCTCACGCTCTTTCTCGCGCTCTCTTTCACGCTGCCGAGCTTGCTCATAATTTTCTTCTTCTATGCGCTCCTGCTCTTCCCGATCGCGCTCCATCTTAGCTTTTTGTTCTAGCCTGAATTACAAATTTGATATTTTTTCTAGTAAGTTACTCAGCTACAGTAACGGAGCGGTCCTACCAGTGCTGTTCCACATTGGCGGCAATTCTGTTTTTCAGCTCTTGCTGATTGCGACATGTTATGGTCGCTTCCTGGTCCTCATCACTCCTCTCTTTCCATTCCTTGTCCGCCTCCTCACGCCAGTTCAATCTGCGCTGCAGCAACAGCCAGGAATCTTGCCTTTCCGTAAGATCACTGTGGCATTTTCGTTCCTTCAGACTGCTAACTTCTTCCATAATAGTTGTCCGACGCGAATTCAGGCGATGCAGTCGGTCTTTTCTGGTCACGTTTCTGGTGCGCACTCTAGAAATAATGTTATGAAGTGCTAATTAAGTCGGTAAATGACAGCTACGTACCCAGCAGCAGTAGTAGGCAGTGCAAAAAACTGCAGACGACTGTTCCGCGCTTCAGCTTGCTGGAGTGTCGTCAGCTGCATTCTGGCCTCCTGAATCTTCTGCCGATCACTCTGCTGGAGGGGAAAAGGGCTGAAGGCGTAGCCCGCCACTACGGATTCTAAACGCTCGATCTGCCGTCTAAGTTTCTTCTCCGCGGCTTTCTAAAATGGTTGGTTTATACTTTTAAAAGGCCATGTTCATATGTAAGCAACATACTGTATTTGGTTGTAGCGATTTCTCCGCATGGCCAGTGGTACAAAACGAACCCATTATCCTCTTGACAATAGAGTCACGCTGCGGTTTTGCGAGGGGCTTTTCTGCAGTTGGACCTTAAATATCAACCAAAGTTACCGGTATCATTAATCCTTAAATACAGTACTGACCTAGCAGCCATCGAAGCTTAGCGGAGTCCCTGATTCTAGCATGCTGATCCTGAGCCTCGCATGGTGTCTCATCTGCCTCCTCGATGCACTCCATTGGAACGACTTTGCCTCTCTGGCGTTGGCGCTTGTTACACGAGGTAGAAACTGTGCGCTGATCGGTGTTTTGACGTTTGCTGCTAGCACTAAACTGACAGTTACAGTACCTAGACAAATACCAGTTTACACTTACCTGTGATTGCGCTGTATGGCTTTACCGGTTGAGGAAGAGCCACCCGACCCCTCTGGTTGGTTTTCTTCGTCATCCTCACTGTTACTTTCATCGCGGCAGGTTGTTCGGGACGGTTGTGATGCGCAATGTGTGCATAAGTAGGGATCGGCAGCAGCAGCTGAGCCAGCACACAAAGAATGCTGCCAGCCATCACATTCGCTGCACTGAACCCAGTCGATTTCCGATTCCTCGCCCTCATCATTGTCGTTGAAACACACTGTGCAGCGGGATGGTGTGAGAGCCTGGATTTGATCTGTGACTGCTGCGGCTCTATCTTGTGTCTCTCGCCAGGCTTCTCCCTTTCGTGGCTTAGCTCTCTGGCGAAACTGGGGGGCTTGCGGAATTAGTTTGGAGTTGGCAGCGATGAAAGGACGCTCATTATCTGGCTAGAAAAAGTCATTCTAAGGTTACCTGTTAAAACAAGCCATAATTACCTGGTACTCGGGGCTTGGTTGGCTACTGACCCGCATGCGCGCACTTCGGATAGCCGATAGGAGAGTGGATAAGGCAGCTGGATTGGTTTCCTTCAATGATGTTCCAAGTCTGATGACTTCATTGACCTCACTCTTGAGCTTTTCAAGCTCCTGGTCTGGTTGTGGGGGTGTGCGTGTTGCTCGCTCCTCGACCTCCAGCGCAGCTGCCTGAACAAGTGGCGGAGAAACTGAAGGCTGTTCGACTGCTGTAAATATCAAATTGTACCAAATATGCAGCAGCAAACAGTATGTAATTCGTTACCTCGGTTTGGTTGGCCATAGTTGGAATGTATCAGATGCACGTGCTTGCATGGAATGCCCTTCTTTGCTGCTGATGGACAGTCACAGCGGTATTGATCAGGACAGACATCACAAAACCGACAGCGCAGTTGGCACTGACAATCGGCTAGATGTGTGACATTGTACAGCTTTTCTCCATCTGTAGAGGGCACCTGCCAGTCCTGACCTCGAGTGACAACAGAAACGGAATCAACAGAAAGTTCCAGAGACAGTTTGTGCTTCTGGTGGGACTCCCTGAGCCGATACTGGCGATTGACCAGAGGTTGCTCATACTGTAGCGTGAAGCGCGTAACGTAGTACTCAGCAACCTTCAGCAACACGTGTGCCAGGTAATCCATTCTCCTGTTCATCTTGCGCTCCAGAAACTTGCTTTTGAGAACATTATGGAAGCTCTCCAGAAACATGTTGACGTGACTGGGCGCCCCTTCGCGGTAGCAGTATGCCCACTGTTTGATTCGTTCTATACTTACATACAACAATATAGTCATACAATGTAGTGTGTTATACTAACCAGGCAAGAAGTCCCGATTGTCTAAATATCTCCTGAATTCTGGCGACTCGCCTGCAGTCTCTCGTTCCTCTAGGTATGTAATGAATTGGGCCAGCTCTCGATTGAAGACACTCCGGTCGCCGATTTTCATCAATCGATCCAGTTGATATTTCACAACACCTCGCTATAAATTCAAATCTAACCATCTGTGCATATGTCTGAAAATGTCGCTCACTGTTTCTTTCTGCTGGAGCTTTTTCGATTGCTGCTCCCAGCTGCGTTTGATGTGGTAGGAGCAAATTAGTTTCCTCGTGTTTTCTTCCCCAAAAACGCTGGTCCAAGCACTCCAGAACACCGGGGTGTCATCAGACATGAACCATTTAGGACTTATCTGCCCACAACTATAGGCGAAAAAACACAACTACAGCCATTACTATATACGTATTGTCCATCCTTGTCTTACCGGTCCTTCAGTTCCTTGCAGAACTCTCTGAGCAGAAAGGTACTCTCGGAGGTCGTTAAAAACCACGCGGCCGGGAAGCCGTTTCCTCTGTCATCGATCACTAACACTGTGCACAGTTTGAAGTCATAGGCTGTGCAGTGGTGCGTGGAGTCCATTGAAATGTAGTGGTTTCCGTTGGAAATCAACATTTCACGCATGAATTTGGTCTGTATGCCTAAATTTCTGCGCTAATTTCTACCTTAACAATCTACAGTACATTGTATGTTACCCAAAGTTGCTACGGTTTTGTCGGCGTCAATCTCCTCATTTCTGTAGCAAAAGAACACAGGAAAATCTCTGTCTTTCGCGGTCGCTTCCTGAACGAGGACAGCGATACTCTGAGCGTCACTGTTTGCTCTACGCCAAGGCTGTAACTCTAGGGCCGCAATGATGTTGTGCACATCACGCTCTGTCAGTAGCTGCTGACGACTCACTGGCTCCAAGGCAGACCGGGCTTCAGCTGAATTGACAAAGGCTATTAAACAGAAAACTTCTATACGCCTTACTGCGCAATTTGTCGGCTACGTAGGTTGGTGATCGCCCATCCTTAAGCAACCGTTCTACTTGTTGTTTTGTTTCAGATCCTATGCGCATCGCTCTGGCTTTCCGATCATGTCTGTAGTGTCCAACGCAGCCAGATACGTTGATTCTGAATTAATTAGCTGTTTGCTCAGCATCAGCCGCCAATATTTTTTAAATACCACTAACCTCCCATCCTCAGCTTTGGTGAGATTGAGATGGGCGGAGCAGGTGTATCCCACTTTAATCTTTCCATCATACTTTTTGGCGCGTTCACGTTCGTTAGGTTCTTTGACTGCATAACAGCCACTGCGATGGCATTCGAAGCCTTGCTTTCCTGCCTTCTCCGATCCGTAAAGGTTACACCAGTCAAACCCTCCTGCAGCATTACAGATAGGTAATCTACGTACATGTGCAACTTTAATGTCTATGAATCTTACCTTGTTTTGCAACAGACTTCCGCCACTCATTGAATGCCACATAGTTCTCAAAGCTCTTGTTTGTGAAGTAATCAACAGCAATCTCGTGTGTTGCGTTCAAATGCTCACACAGTTCCTTTCTAGTTGATAACTTCTCATCTAAATATACGCAATTATAGCTTCCTAATTACTTTGTTTGACAACATTCACCTATGTACATACTGCTAAAAATTTCGGCTAAAATCGTTAATAAAACGCTAATTTTGGGCTGAAATGCAGCTATAAAGTGCTGTTTTGCGGGCAATTATAGTGTCAGAAAATATATACAGTAAAGTACTCACCACATTCGCCACATGTAATCTTTTGCGGTGGTTTCCTTCGAGCGTTGTCAGGATGAGCTGCAGCTAAGTGCCGGCTAAGTCCACCTCGGTTAGCATAACTCTTCTCACAGTGCGGGCACTGCTTTCTACCAGAAACCGAACAAGACTCCATTACAGCGAGGCAAAAGACCGGAGTTAAACATTACCTGCGCGTGGGTCTTTTATATCATCACCTTATCACATCGGAAACGCCTATGGACTCGGAAAGCCCTCACATCACAAAGCATTATCTTGTTGTCTTGTTCCGGCGGTCTTACGCTCTGTTGCATTGCATGTGGTCTCTTAGTAAACATCCATGTACTGTAAGTGTAATCGGAGACTTGGTGTCTGCACAAGTCTTGGCTATTGCCTCGGGGGCCAATTAGCGCCAGCGAGAGCGAGCGAGAGGCAGAGCGGCGCGGCGGGCAGTTTAAACTGCCTTGCCAGTTGGCAGGGTGCGCTCCAGAATTAGGCTCGCGTGTGCGCAGTTGGGGTATGTTATGTTGTGGAATCGTGTTGGTTGTTTGGAAGAAGTTATCGGCGCGTATACAAATCGCCTCCCCAGAAAACTGAAACGGTGAGGACACGTGCGGTACGCTGTGGTGCACAGTGGTACACCAACTTTTGCGGGTTTCCAATGCCACAAATCGCCTCCCCGAAAGTAGGAAAGTTGGAAAATCGCAAGTTACACCATAAGAGAAGGGAAATAAGCAGTACTAAGGGCAAAATGAAGAAAATGAGCGCAACAAGCTCATGCTGGAAACGATTGCTTGTCGCAAAATTGTTTCATTCACTAAGTCGAATTATGAAAAAATCTTACTTTATGCAAGTCCCTGGCAAGTTAAAGCTGAAGAACCCGTATTCTGTGGCCTTGCACACAGACTCCGTTGCCTTCCCATACCACGATGCTACCCATTTATCTACTTGGCATCACTGCCTTTCGGTGGCCCGACAACAAATCTAAATCAAAGCTAAAATAGATTCAGAGTCGCGTTTATGACTGTAAATAGGGTTATTTTTGTTTGAGCATAGATCTCAGAAGTCGATTTCTAAATTGCAGCAGCGTCAGCCTCTAGACTTAAAGCAGAACCAAAGTTTCAGTTTTCAAGACACTTTACAGACCATCTTTTCGAGTCTGGTTGTCTTACAATGCTGTTTTTTAACTGTAGAATTGTAGATAGACGAAATGCAGGGCTATATTGCGTTTGGGCCACTTCGGTACCGTACGCCTCTACCCTGGTGTATTTGGACCACTTTGGGCGGTATACCAACTACGCACCAAATATTTGCAACTATGGTTCCTGCGCACGGTCCAAATCCATGAACCGTTCTTCTGCACCACTATGTGGGGACGAAACCAAACCACTGGTCAGGTCTGGGGTCCGATCGAATCGCCTAAACCCCTTGTAGACGTACGCTCTAAAATATTATTATTGTTCTTTATTATTCAAGTGAGCAGAGGCTCCTTGGTTTATATGGCCTCACCGGTTGGCAAGTTAAAATCGCAGAACAGTACTTAGCCATTTGTTGTTTATTAATCAGACTTCATTGGGTATAAAATGTACATGTCACATCACAGCGTATTTCGAGATAATATGGAGGAAAGTGGAACCAAATACAGTGTTGGCCTTAAAAAAAAGACCGCCTGGCCTTTTTCCGAGTTTTCCGAATGTGTAATTTCAGATTGTCGCCATTCCGCCAATTTTCAACCGAATGAAAAGGTTTGTGCCACGATTATTATTATTATTATTTGTTTACAATTGCTTTGGCGAAGTCCTAGCCTACTAGCTTTCTGTAGTCTGGAGTTAAGCCATACCCGAAATGAACTGACGCGAGCATACATGGGCCGGAAAAAATGGAGGGCGTATGGCTTTTCGGCTGGAGGGTTGCAGACTATAAAAACACTTGTATGGACCGCCGAGGGGCGTGGGACCGAAAATTTTTTGTTTTCCAAAAAACATAAAAAAGGCCTTCACCGGAACGGCCCGCCAGGCCGGACCTGGCCGGAAAAAGGGTGCCCGTGCACATCTCTAATAGCAGAGCAGACTAGGACTTGGCCAAAACAAACTGGAAACAAATAAACAAATAATATTAATCGTGACAAAAATCTTTTCATTCGGTTGAAAATTGATGGAATGGTGACCAGTTGAAATCATTCGGAAAACTCAAAACTCTTTGGCCAACACTGTATAACCGTTTCATGCAAAGCCAAATCAATTTAAGCAGCACTTTGCGAGGAGTTCTGTTTGACAGTATGGTTCAAATCGACGTAGAGCTGGCTGGTGAGAGTGACGTGTTCAAGCGAGCAGGTGGTCAAGGCGGACACCCATTTCTCCAAGGCGCTCAAGTTCTCGGCGGCCATAACATGCAGCGTTTTGGCCGTTTTGTATTTGAGCTGGAAGCTGAACTGCTTGCCGGTGAAGTTGTCATCGCACAGTTCGGCCAGACAGTCCTCCACTATGAACAGACCACTGGGGGCGTCATCGGACACTTTGCGAAACAGAAACAGCAGATTTCCTTTCAACACAGCCTGCCGCAACTCCCATCGACCGTTCGAGTACATGTGCAGTCTGCCTTGCAGTTGCTTTGGGTAAGACTCGTCTCTTGCCAAACAAGCTAGACTTGCCGCGTTCAGTAACATCGCCTAAACAAGCCCAACTGATAAGTATACGTACATAGCTTATCTACCCAGCCACCCAGTGCCACACGCACAGTGTTGGTTGAGAAGGTCAGACGCCGCGTACAGCTTTATGGATATTTTAACTTACTTGGTGGTACTATTGCTGGCCGTCTGTCAGCCGGCCTATGTGCGATCGCAGAGTGGAGATGACCGGAGAGCGTTCGTGTGCCTCAATCATACCACCAACGCTATCTACGTGTCAACTACGAGCTGTCGACTCAATCAAATAGCTCAAGCTCACTGCAGAAACAGTATCAACCAAACGGGGTAAAAATTGATTTCAGTCAAGTTGTGTCCTGCATGTCACTACAGTAGTTCGCGCTCCTATTCAAATGTAACTAATTGATGGGTTGATTAGAAACACTAAATAGGTTGGTTTGGTACTTTAGCTGGGCGACGTTAGAGGTGGAAACCGAGGCTAAGTTCTCAGACGAAATACAAGCGTACGCTGCTGGCGTGGCCGAAAGTTTGTCTTTAAATAAAGCCACTGATTAGAGATAATTTGAGCTGACGAATCACAGGTGTGACTACGAACGATTTGATCTACTGGCACACACTCAACACCGTGGCTGGCTACTGCGCCCACGTGCAAGCCTATTGCCAAAGACTGAAACAATACTTGGAAAAGAATTTTGAGTGGATGACAACTCAAATTCAGAAGCACCCGGACAGTTCGTATTGGCACCAGGCAAGCTACAGCTGTGCCTGGCATTTCAGTAACGCATGCTACTGCAGGTCAAACTGGTACTGGTC
The DNA here is from genome assembly GCA_030248155.1 of Sabatieria punctata. NCBI lineage: Eukaryota > Metazoa > Nematoda > Chromadorea > Araeolaimida > Comesomatidae > Sabatieria > Sabatieria punctata. Next base: position 57,913 of record JASANB010002582.1, read on the forward strand.
CAACTAGCTGGTCTGTCTGATGGCTATTTCGGAGATGTTACATCGCCTCACATGAAACTGGATCCATTCGGAATAATGTATTACTTAATAATATACAGTAGAACCTCCATAGATGAGACGCTCACTCACGCTGAGCAAAGTAAGAAAGGTCAAATAATGGAGGTTTTTATTATCGGTTAAGCATGGGAATTTCCTCGGCGACCCATTCATGTAAGCGTCCCAATTACAGAGGTTTCATTTATGGAAGTTCTAATGTATGAATTTTTCCGTGTATGTACAGTATAGTGTACGTACATACGCACAGTGAAGACAAGTGTTACTGAGTCTGCGAGTCGCTTCGTCATGGGATGCGTTCCTTCCGGTAATTTAGGTTTGTCTGGCTATCGCTCGGTATCGGTGCTGTTTAGATAGAATAGAGCAGTTAACATACATTAGTATCAAGGGAAGCGCGTTATCGGTTACACCCTTTAGTTGGTGGAATCGGCGGTTGGTTTGGTAAACACCTTTGGTCGGCTCTACTGGGGAGAGTAAAGGAAGCGCTTTCCTTTATATATCCGTTTTTCAAATTTTTCGAACTTTTCGAAATTGTGCTGAACTTGGGATTGCTGTCATTTACTCCTTTATTGATCCTTATAATTTGGGTGTGGTTACTCTACATGAGTTGAGCTTTCAAACGCCGCATTCATATCTAGATTTCATGGTCTCAGTCCGAAGTTATGCACTTTGAACGGTCCAAATTCTTTAGAAGTGAGCTGGATACCCAACATGAGCCTAAGGGGATCTGGGTGGTCCAGACGCTTATTTTGCAGTGAGGGCTTTACACGACTCGGAAGCATTCAACAGTGCCGTGGCGATTGCTTTTGCGCAGCCTTAATTGTTGACTATTTGGGCTGGGGTCGTAAGAAGTGATATCCTTGCATTTACATCTTGATTACTCTTGCCACCAACTAAAGGGTATTCTTATATCCCCTATAATAGGGTATACTCTGCTGAGATTCAATACAATATACAGCTGTGCAACGTTTGTAGCATGCTGCAGTTGGGCGGAGATTTGATGGATCTCGAGAAAGCGCTAAAGAAGCCAGAAGATTACATGAAACACAAGAAGGGATCTGGATCATGCTCTGCGCTGATCAAACCGTCACCGGAAAACAAGGACTTATTTGTCGCCCACGATACCTGGAACACCTATCAGTCAATGCTTCGAATTCTCAAGCTTTACAAGCTCAACTACAGACTTACGACCGCACAAAGTGTCTAGTGCATCTGATCTACTTTATATAGGTATCGTGAACTGACTTACATTTCAGCACAAAGTCCAATCCCTGCAAACGCAGTCAGCTTTTCTTCCTATCCTGGTACGCTGCCATCGATTGACGACTTTTACCTTACATCAGCGGGCCTGGTACTATGCACATGACGTATTGCCATAATCAACTGTCAACTATCACAGGCAGTCACAGAAACAACAATTGAGAACAACAACGACACCATTCTCAAGTTCATTAAGCCTGTGGGTAGCGTCCTAACGTGGATTAGGTCTCAAGTAGCCACTCGATTAGCGAGAAGTTCCAGACAGTGGGTTCAGCTTTTTAAAAAACGCAATTCCGGCACGTACGTTGTCATTCATATTAGTATTCTAACTTCAAATATTCAATATTGCTGATTATAGATACAATAATCAATGGATGATTGTAGATTACAAGAAATTTCGGTCAAATAAACCACTGACAAAATCTGGATTGTTTTACGTGCTTGAGCAAATGCCGTAAGTTAAAAAATAGTAATTTTGTTTCTATGCGTCATGAATACCCCATTCAAAAAGGTTCAACTAAATCCATAGGTTTGCTTATGTTATGTTCCCCTTTTTCTGTGAAATTTCCAGAAAAACGCCATTTTCGCCTTTTTTGTTTGCCAAGTTTGACTAGCCTTGACCAGAAAAACTCTAGAACCGTTTGACCCAGTCTATTTAAAAAATGAGCGACCTGGCGGTTTTTAGCGAATAACTCCTTATGGGTGCATCTGAGCGTTTTTCGCCTCGTAACCAAAGTCGTAGAGGGGCCCGAGCTCGGTACTGTGGTACAATCTAATTTGCGTAACGTCCACTGGCAACGGTAATTTCCGCAAGGGAAAAGTCTATTTTTTCTGTAGCTGGGCTTAATGTGATTTTTTTCAGTGAATCAGAATCATAGAGACCATGGGAATTTCGAAAATGTATTACTATTGATTCTAGGTAAAACGGTTCCAGAGATATACACCGCCAATGGTGACCGTAAATGCAAAAAAGGTCCTTTTTGGCGATTTTCAGATTTCTGGGGAGTTGAAATAACTTGGGACCAACTCAACCGATTTGTCTGAACATTAGAGCCCTGATAAATTGACCCTGATGCCGTAATCCCGGTTTTTCCACGATTATGTCATTTGCTTTTTTCTTCTAACATATAGTCGTTAAGTGGCGCAAATTAGTGTTCAGAGTAAACATAGCGCAGATTAGGGTTTAATTCGCTACTATGCTTTCATAAAAAGTTATTCGCAAAAAACCTGCCAGGTCGCTCAGTTTTTGGATAAAGTTCGAGTACCGATGTTCAAACAAATTTTGTTTGGATACTACGTATACCACTGGCGCTCCTCTCGCAAAACCGACCCAGGTGGTGTCAGGGCCACCCTCAACCAGTGTGGTGCATTTTGAAAATTTGAAACTAGGTAAAGTAATAGTAGGTAAAGTTGTCACCTAAAAAACTAGGTAAAGTAATACTAGGTAAAGTTCTCAGCTAAGAAACTAGGTAAAGTAATACTAGGTAAAGCCCAGAAAAACTAGGTAATACTCGGTAAACCTAAAACGCTCAAAATCAAGTCAAATATTATTTTTGGTTCAATAGAAGAATGATGAAGTTAGTGGAGTTAAAATTTACGAAATTTGACACATTTCAAGTAAATGTTTGTATTTTATTGATCAAATAAGTCAGAAATTCAATCTCTGGGCCACTGTAATTGTGGAAAAGCCGGAAATTTGAAGGTTTGCTTACTGAAAAGGCCACGTAAAACTGAAAATATCAAACTAGGTAAACTTGTTCCACCTAGAAGTACCTAGTTATATGGATTTAAAACTAGGTAAAGTAAAACTAGGTAAAACAGAGTAACCAGCAACTAGGTAAAGTAAATCTAGGTACTTTTCCCGAATATTAACCAGGTAATACTAGGTATACCTAGTTACCTAGATGAAAAGTGCACCACACTGCCCTCAACGCCTTACCGCACGTCTTAGGTGCAACTAGGCACATACAGTGCTTTGCACAATTGCAGCGGATTGATCAAATATGCCGACATGACGCGATATTTGGCAAAGCAAGGATACTGGCCAAGTTACAACGTTGCGTAAGCATACAATGTACATGGTGCGACTGTTACCACGTGTTACTTTCAGCTTCTTTCCTGAAATATTCAATAGGAGTGGCCAATGGCAAAATGTAGAGAAATACGGAGACTTTTTCTCGTACCATGAGGCACCACGTGCGAAAATATTTAAAAGAGATTGGCGCAGTGTAGTAGATATGGGAAGCTTGCAAAGGCTGATGAGGTAGAACAGTACGTACCACACCTCATTACCCAAAACGGGCTGCCACTCTAGGTACAACAACTACAGAGAAGACCCGTTGAGTGCATGCAAGTGCCATCCTCCCTACAGCGGTGAAAACGCCATTTCAGCCAGATGTGATCTTAATCCGAAAAACGGAACTTACCCATTTCCTACACTTGGACATAGAAGCCATGGCGGCATAGATATGAAGGTACCGTAGACGTACAGTACGTAACACGTACGTATTCATTAAATTAAGGCCACAACTTCGCAACTTTTCAAGCGTCTTCAGTTCGTAGCAATTTCCGGTCCAACCTACGACAATCTGCCTGCTTTCCGTTGGTCAGCAGCCGACTTTGCGCAATCAACACCCCATCTTGCTCACCCAGATCTATGGATGTTTCGACCCATACAGCACAAATGGAAAACAGCTTTTACTGTTAAACACTGATACTGTCAATACTGTACTGTCATGTGAATAGACCGTATGAGATCAGTACGTTTTCTTTTACTGTAGATGAGGCCAGCGCTGCTGACACCCCGGACAATCTGGCTCGCGCTCGCTGTTCTTGGCCACCGTCTGCATGCAATGTCTGTGCACACGAACGCTGCAGTCGACTCTTTCTCCATCCTTCTCCACTGGTAAACCACAGCACTGCTGCTAAAGTTGGCCATGTCCAAACTGATCCTTTTTCAAGCATCTCCAACATCACCCTAGCGCACAGTCAGGCACTTACAGTAATGGTACCGGTTCTTACGCTAATCACACATGGTACCGGTATCTAGACATGGGGTAGCACTTCGGCTGATGGAAGGCAAAAGCGCCTGAGCCTGAGAATAGTCCGAGTTTTTTTTGCTAAACTCAACGTTTTTAGCTTTCATTTCTCGATAGAACAGCTTAAAATATTTCTCGATCAAATATCAATTTCTAACAAAACGACATTTCTCTATTAAAAATTCAGCCAAAAATTCCAGCGGGCGGTGAGCAGTTCAGAACTGAAGGGGTGGTGAGCGATTGGCCGTAATGCTTGCCTCTGTATTAATGGGTGCGTTTCTGGGATGCACCAGGTACTGTAAGAAAGACACAAAACCTGTTTTCGAATGACCAATTGACCGCAGTTGAGGGCACACACAGAAGCTCCTCGCTCTTCTAAGAACGACCGCAGTTCTACTATGGCTCGCGTGTGCAGGAACAGTTTGCCGTTTTCCTAAAATATCCTATCATACCTTAGCTACAATATACAGATTTACATAGAAACATGCCTAATAGGTGGAATACACACAACAGTTTCTGTTTTCCTTTAATTTAAACAGATTACCGTATTTGCTATAATAAACCGACTTTTCAACTGGTGTCTAGGTCTACGTATAGACTGTCGGTCTATTGGAGGGTGTCGGCTTATTGTTTCGTGCCATGTCATTGTTGGTTATTTTTTCAACATAACGTTAGGATGTCGGTTTACTAGAGGGTATCGGTTTATTGGATGGTGTCGGTTTATTAGAGCAAGTACGGTATACACAATGAGAAAGTTTTCGAAAAAAGCAAAATTACGTATGCAGCGCGTTAAATTCGATCAAAAACTGATCATTAAAAATTTTCGGTCGTGCAAATCAGAAGCTCAGTTCTAACCTGGAACAACCATTTGTATCGTTGCAGTTTGTCAAGCAGCTCCGTCACGTGATTGGCGCTTTTGAGAGGTCTGTTTAAATCCTTTGCCTTGTTGACGGCCGCTACAAGTCCAATAGCTCCGTCCTCCGAGCAGACCACGTGCTCGGCTATCCGCTTGAACAGTTCCATTTCTCCCTCAGAGAACATGGACGCATTGTCACTGCCTCCTTTCTCACGGCCAAGATCCGACAGCTGATTGACCTGCCAGCAAACCTACTACTACGTTACGTAGCACTACTGCTGCCTTACCAGCACCAGATACTGCCGTCCGTCGTACTCAGAGTGCACGCGTCGCACTTCCAGCTCAATTGCTCTCAACTGGCCATTGATGGTGTTCACTGTTTTCTTCAAGGTTCGAATCAAACCGCCGTACGCTTCTATGACCGTGTCTGCAGCGTCAGTCAGCTCAGCTCGCAAGCAAACTTTCAACTGTTCAGCAGCGCTCGCAGTCTAAAAAAGACAGCCACCGATCAAAGCTTGACAATTACACCTTTACATACGTCTATGCAACCATTGCCCAGGAGCATTTGAGCAAAGTGGCGATGCACCGCGCCGTACTCGCCTGCATCAAACGCCGCCATGCCGCTCAACAAGAAGTAACTGGACGACGAATACACATGTATACGAACGCGATTAGAATCGTACTACTGCCTAAACGATCTCTCTTACACATCACACACATGCGTCGTCTATTAAACGACGGCGTTCCAGAGGGGGATGGGCAGACATAGGCAAAGGTGGGTTGACACCCTCAGTCTCTGACCTACCCCCTCAGCCCGCCGCTATCCCCCACCCTCAGGAATTTTTTGGAAGTTTTTTGTATAGAAAATTATGATAAAATACGCCTAGATTAGGTGTAAATCAGCTCAATAGCTAATTTAAAGTAAACTAATTTTACGAAAAATAAGCCACAAAACCTTGATTTTAGTAAACAAAACAGGGTTTTTTGGCTCACGATCCTTCAGCCGCCGCTACCCCCTCAGGATTTTAAAATTTACCACCCCTCAGCCGACAGGCTAGCCCATGTCTAGGAGAGATTCTACGTAAAGTTTCCCAGAGTGGTTAGCTTGGATATATTGAATTGATTATGCAGTATGGCAACAAGAACACATGACAGTGTACTACATGTTTCCTCCCGAGGGGGAAACAGAAAACAACGCCGCTTCAGGGAAGGGAGTCCCAGAAACGAAGCATTGTGATATTAGAGGACAGTCCGAAAAACCGGGATTTTGGACGGCCCCCTTATGCAAGAACCAATCATATGTACAGAGCTATAAATTAAACTAATATCATAAAGGATACTATAGTAAACCCATAGTCAGTAAAACGAGAAACCAAAAAGGTTTACTCCAGTTTGAAAATATCGCATTTCAACCAATATTAACATAAACTACGTACATGAGACACTACATACAATTGGCGCATCTGCACTGCTCAAGACTGCCTCGCTTCTTTCGAAGTGAGAGCAGAGTTAAAGAAAGAAAGAAGAAAGCTGACACAGGTGGTAGAAAAGTTAGCACTGAATAGAATCTAACAGAAGAAGCCAACGAAAAGACTGCTCTCAGATACGACGCAGTAGCACAAAGCACGCAAGCAGAGACAGCAGCGCGCTCGCTTACCAACATCCACACAACACACCACCTACAAATACTGGCACCGTTTGAATTCGAACACACTCTACAGCTGCATGGAATATGTAGACAGGCAGTTCACATGTTGTACGCCACGTAAATCGGATCCAACTGATCGTGCAAGAAGGCATCTCGCAGATGCATTCTTTGTTTTTCGCCGCGCGAATTAATCGGTACTGTGCCAGGGTCGACCACCACCACCACACCGACAATGAGGTGGTGTTCCTCCAGAACCGACGACGTCACTTGCGGCACCAAGTCAAGCGCCTCGCTCTCCGGCCCTTCCAGCTCCACCACCACAACCAGCAGATTGGTCCAGGTGAAGACAGCGCTGAAACAGTCTACACAATCCTCCGCACTCCTACACTTGAGGAGGGAGTAGTGGCGCACGTCTGAGGAAGGCAATCGGTTACTATTTTGTAAACTCTAAGTTCTAATGACAGAAATCACTGACGACTGTAGCAAGACCTAAATGGACAGCTTGCATGCTTGTCCGATCAGATATCCTCAGCCCCTTTTGCCGATATCGTGGCCCTGAGGAGACCACCAGCTCAACAAACGCCAAAACGGTGGTCACCTTTTAACGACCGTCGTTGAAGAATTCAAATTAATCAAAAACTCCGCATTATCTGCTATTTATCAGATCTAAAACGGTTTGGTGTTTAGGAGTCAATCATGTTCGCTGGATACTCAACTCTCGAATAAAGCTAAATGTAATGCGACTTGGGCTTGACAAATCTCTCCATTAATGCAGAGCGTCGAAAATACATCAAGTGTCATGGTAGTTCGAACAAAACCTTATTAAAAATGCTCAACGGTGCTACGGTTGCACTCAGAGGCGCAGGACAGAAACTTGGCAACAAAACCAAACAGCCGACTAACCCAATCTCAACAAGGCACTCACTGACAACCAGACAGATACAGACATTTGCCAAATCGATAGTTAAGAACGTACCATTCGCAGACTTTCTTGTGAGCGCGCATGACCGTTGCTTCGATATCAACGGGATGATAGCGCATGCCGCGCAAAGACAGAGCCTCATCCAACGCACCAACAACGAACACGGCATCGTGCAAATCTGAAACTGTCCGCTCCCTGTACGTACACATTAGCATTGCTTGAACCAGATCGTCATACGATCGAACTGCTCTTTATATCGCCACTCAATTGCTCGTTAATTAATGTCGCAAATTTTAATGACACATCGACCACGGAGCTGAATCGCTCACTAACAAGGCCAGTAAAACTGAGTAGGCAGCGCCAGTCTGTTCTGTGTTGTGCTCTACTGTGCGCAAGCGTCATCAGTCGATCTAAAGAGAGGGCCGAAGCGATTAGCCGAATCGTCGACATTACGAGCGTCACTTTTCAGCAGAACTATCAGCCGCCACCAGAACCAGCAGTCCCATCCTAATTAAGAACTTGTGATCGATAGCTGTCAAGGATAAGCTCAATAAGAGCGTCCGATTGGCCCCGAGACATCTGAGCCAATCATTTCTGCTCGCCCACTCAACAAATCCCTGCGTTTTGAAGCCGCCGCACTCTCCCACCATTAACACCACCAGCAGCCAGCAGTGCGTGTTGCCGACTCGTGGTTATGCCAGCGCCATGCAAAGCGCTAATGAAAAGTGCAATGACGTGATTTGCTCTCATTGCCAGTAATCGACCCAGCACACGGCAGAGCAGAAATGTCCTTCTCCTCTCTTGTCTCCCCCGACCTCAACTCTCAGCAGAAGACGACGCTGCGACGCAGCTGGGCTCTGCTGGAGACGGACAAAGAGGATGTGGCGGTCAAAATATTCATCCTCATCTTCGAGCAGTGTCCGCAGACCAAACAGCTGTTCCAGTTCAGCAGCAGACCGCTCTCCCCCGACCAGGATCTGGTGAAGGAACTGAAAAAGAGCAAGGAGTTCCGATTCCACGCTCTCCGCTTCATTCAGGTCCACCTTACCGAGCACCTCGTCCGTACTACACTGATTTTCAGATCATTCAGAACGCAGTCGAGATGATGGACGATTTCGAGGCCCTGGAGCCAGTGCTGACTAATCTGGGTCAAATGCACGCTCGATTCCAGGAGACACGCGGCTTCGACCCCAGCTACTGGCACGTCTTCGTCGAGTGCACCATTTTCACCTTCAGAAAGTACCTGTCCTCTAAGACAAAGACGTTCGGGCAAGACAAACTGGACGAAGCTATCACAGCATGGCGAGGGCTTCTGTTGGCCGTGGTGCGTGACATGAACATCGGCTACCAGAACGGAGTCGACAAGCGTCTGGTCAGCCGTAGCAACAGTCGCGCTCAAGCGCACAAGCCGTCCGACACGTTCAGCGTGCAAACTCTCTGACTTTCGCCTCTGCCCCTATGTCGCTTGCACTAACGCCTTACTCTCGTGTTACATGCCTCTGTCAGAGAAACACTTGAACAGCATTGGCCACAGAACAGGCTTTGTACGACTTTTCCGAACACAATTTAGGGCAACTGATTTAGATGTGTTAAATGCAAAACATTATGCAAAACACCAGTTGTTTTGTTGTAGCTTGCCGACCTATTGCATTCATGGTTTCTGGAAAAATATGCATGTTTTAAATTAGCCATTGGGCACACTAACAGTAAACAATTCAGAAAGTTATCACCTTTCTTCACTGATAATTGGATGATATGAAGAATGAGAGGAAATTGTACAAAACTGTTTTGTGGTCCGAAGACAAAACCTAACATCAAATGTTCACTGACAACGGTTTTTTATCCGTACAGTTGCAGCTGTCTGTGCAGCGTTTGGTTGCGTTATATTGCACGATTATGTACGTACGTATTGACTGTCTGCAAGACCTGCTGCACCGACAATCAAATCAGTTTCTTTCTCATCGAATAAACGATCATCGGTCACAACACCCCAGTCGTCAAAGAGTCTGACCTAATAAGCCTACTAAGCTTGAGAACAAGTCTGACTATAGACTAACCACCGATAGTTCCGGATTCAGGTTGCGACCTAACTAGGAATAAACTTAAGAGTCGGTCCACGAAAAAATCAAACATTGGTCTGTACAGCTGATTTTTCAAAATCACCGCACAGATGTGAAACTTTCAGCGATTGTAGACCTTGAAAAGAAATGAAAAAGTTTGCCATCCGACTTTCTCTAGGTGCATTTGAACCCAAGTTATGGACCCTCGAAAATCGGGATTTTGGCACTCTCCAGTGGCACCACCCTAACTTTGAACGGCTGCGGTTCACTAGTCTGTGGACCAAATTTTATCAGTTATGGCTCGTTAGAAAGACCATTTCAAGTAGTTGCAAGCGCTTCTGTCAGATTTTCAAAAAATTGATCTGATCTTGTGCAATTCGCCATAAAATTTAACAGGCCATATCTTAAAATTGAAGATGGTATCTCAAAAATTGACTACCATATTCGGAATCTCCGTTCTTTAGTGCGTCTAACGGTACCAAGCATATTTATATGGAGTTGCAATCTGACAGTCAAACGATCAGTTGAAAGTAGGGTGGTCGGACACTCAAAAACCCGGTTTTTTTGCGCTTTTCGGTCACCCACCAAGCTTTGAACAGCTGCCGTTCACTAGTCTTTTGACCAAATGTTATCAGTTATGGCTCGTTAGAAAGGCCATTTCAAGTAGTATCAAGTGCTTTTACCAGTTTTTCAAAACATTGGATTGATCTGGTGCAATCGGCCCTAAACTTTAACGGGCCATATCTCAAACTTGACCATGGTATCTTAAAAAGTGACTATCATATTCGGAATTTCCGTTCTTTTGTACATCTAGCGGTGCCAAACATTTTTATATAGAATTGCAATCTGACAGTCAAACGATCAGTTGAAGGTAGGGTGGTCGGACACTAAAAAATCCGGTTTTTTTGCGCTTTTCGGTCACCCACCAAATTTTGAACGGCTGCCGTTCACTAGTCTTTTGACCAAATGTTATCAGTTATGGCTCATTCGAAAACTAATGTGACGTATTCTATGATGGTTTTGTTGCTGGTCAAAAATATTTCAGGCATTATGTGCAAATTTGTCCTGGATTTTGGTGAGTCGTATCTCAAGAGCGAATTATTTTCGAAAGCAGCTGAAAGCAGATTCGGAATCTCCATTCGTTTCTGCGTCTAACCGTATCAACTACATTTATATGCACTTGCACTTCGATAGTCAAACGATCAGTTAAAAGTAGGGTGGTCAAACACTTTCAAAAACCAGGTTTTTGTAGCTTTTCGGTCAGCCCCCAAAGTTTCTCTAGCTGTCATTCGCCATTCCATCGGAAATATTTTTGACCAATGTTACCGTTAGACGCAGAAACGAACGGAGACTCCGAATCTGCTTTCAGCTGCTTTCGAAAATAATTCGCTTTTGAGACACGACTCACCAAAGTCCAGGACAAATTGCACATAATGCCTCAAAAAATTTTGACCAGCAACAAAACCATCATAGAATACGTCACACTAGTTTTCGAATGAGCCATAACTGGTAATAATTGGCCAACAGAATAGTGAATGACAGCTAGACAAAGTTTGGTGGGTGACCGAAAAGCACAAAAAACTCGAATTTTGAAAGTGTCCGACCACCCTACCTTCAACTGATCGTTTGACTGTCAGATTGCAATTCTATATAAAAATCGTTGGTAACGTTAGATGTACAAAAGAACGGAGATTCCGAATATGATAGTCACTTTTTGAGATATCATGTTCAATTTTAAGATATGGCCTGTTAAAGTTTATGGCGAATTGCACAAAATCAGATCAATTTTTTGAAAATCTGACAGAAGGGCTTGAAACTACTTGAAATGGTCCTTCTAATGAGCCATAACTGATAAAATTTGGTCCACAAACTAGTGAACCGCAGCCGTTCAAAGTTAGGGTGGTGCCACTGGAGAGTGCCAAAATCCCGATTTTCGAGGGTCCATAACTTGGGTTCAAATGCAGCCAGAGAAAATCGAATGGCAAACTTTTTCATTTCTTTTCAAGGTCTACAATCGCTGAAATTTTCACATCTGTGCGGTGATTTTGAAAAATGAGCTGTACAGAGCATACATGGGCCGGGGGGTAAGGGGGGGTATACCCCTCCCCCTCGGTCGGCCATACCCCCCTCGGCCGGCCATACCCCCCTCCCCACCCCCCTCCCGGAGGGAGGAAATTTTCGCTTATTTAAGGCAAAATAGGCGTTTTATGGCCTTTTTTCGGGGGGACCCCCCCCCCCCCCGAGGTCTCAACCCCCCACCCCCCCTCCGGATTTTTCCGGCCCATGTATGGTACAGAGGTCTTCGCGTCAATGTTCGATTTTTTCGTGGACCGACTCTTAAGAACGTCTATGTAAAAGGCGAAAAGACTGAAGACGTACCTCCATCAGCAGTGACGGCTTGAGTTTGTTTGAGAAAGCCAAGATATCCGGTGCGAGCGAAAGGCGTTCGGGTGTCGCCGGTAGTGAGATGAGCGTTGAAATGGTCAGTGTGCAACGAAGTCTCTTCGCCGTACACCGTGAAATAGCCGGCTGCATTGTGCGGACTGTGCACCCAGATCTCAAACTCCTCATCATATTCACAAACACGTACAAACAAACTTGCAAACTACTCTCACCTCGCCAAGGTGCGAATCGGCGCACTGTCCTCTAGTTTCCGGGTTGGCAATAACCACTTTGACACCGGGCAATAACTAGAACAAAACAACAGAGTTAGTAAACACACTGCAACTTACGGCAAAACACGACAAACGAATCTTAAAACTCTATAGAAAATGTATTTAAGAAACGAGACACATACTACTACTTTGAAAGTGGCCACCAAAGCATAAAAAAGCACATACCTTTCCGGACTCCATAAGAGGCAAGCTGTGAGGAGCACCTTTCTCAACGAGAGTGACGCGGTCGTTGCGGAGCGCGCGTGCGTCGGCAAAGACAGTTGTTGGGTCGGGGCTGGAAGCTCCCTGCATGCACATGGCTACGGTGACACGACAACCGAAACTGGTGGAGAGAGCACGTGCCGACAGCGACAAGGGACTGAAGATTTTGGAGAAGGCCGTGCACAAAGATACACGCGGCCTCTCCTCTGCTACGGCAACGCAGGTGCGCACACAACTCAGAGATACACCTCGCTCGCGCAGCACCGACACTTGAGACGCCAACTCACGCACGCACAACTCCATCACTCCGTACGAACAAAACGTATCGCGCACTGAAACCACAGTCTTTAGACGCTAAAGAGACCTTGGCTCGCACACCTTTGTATTGAGACACTGTACACAGCCAAAGTGACGGATTTTGCTCCACTTCAGAAGGAGGAATGAGCAGGGAATGATGACCAGAGTAGACACTAAACAGAAATCACAAAGCGTAAGTCAGTTACTCTACCCCGAAATGAACCTACGCTGCAAATACAGCACTTAGTAAATAAACATATTATCTCACTGGTACTACCAAACAATCAGCAGACTCTCTCTGAACGTCCGATCTGCACATCCCATCAACTACTCAAAGTCAGTGCTGTTTCGGCTTTCACTACGGCATCGACGCCATATTATTAGATGTTACTAACTACTTCAAACAAGCTTGGAGGTGAACTGAACTGGCCCGAATGACTATGATTGACTACGCACGCACTATCTAGCTTGGCTACATACAACTGGGATCAAAACACAACCAAGGCGATCGTTACCTGGATAAACACCAAAGCGCGAATCCGAGACCGCAGTAGGGGTCGAGACAGAGACAAACGTGTCTCGAGGGGTAGAGTTCACAGGCCAGTTTAAGACTTTTGCACAAAGACGCAGCACCGTTGCAGGACATGATGATTCCGGCCAACATGCCGGTGGTGGAGACGCTGAAGTCCAGGTAGGCGGTCTGGTCGGGCGACGACGGTCGGTAGGTGGTCTGGATTCGTTTGCGCGGCAACTCCTCCACGTCCAGAATACTCGGCCAGGCCTTAACGTCCACCCGATGCGAGGCCTCCTTCGATCTCAGCAGCTTAATCATGCTGGCAGTGGAGAGAATGGCCACCGACCGACTCACGTCCACTATCATGCGCACTGTTGGCAGTGTGGTCTGGAGATTTTGGGCGTGCGGAGGCCGGATACACACCGGCACCATTCCTGCAAACCACACGAGATCAGAAGCCAAACGAACAGACGACACCTCTTACCAACACACAAACACCCGTAAAATGCGCAGATCAGATCTATGCCGGGAGGAAAGATCAACGCCACGTGGTCGCCGGGGTTTAAGTGGCCTTTCTCCAGCAACAAACAACCAATGCGTTCGGCCTTGCGAAAGAGCTGAGCGCAGGTGAGACTGGTGACCTCGACTCCTTTCGAGTTAATCAGAGAAAAGAGCTGGTGGTCCGGACTCTGCGCCGCTCGCTGTCGCAGAATGTCGGTGAGGTAGAGCGACTGCAAGCAGAAGCAACTGAGACTGCCGACACTCAGCTCCACTCCACTCACTCTCTCGTCGTCGATCGGACCGAGGTCTCGTCCTTGCGCACTGGCAATGCGCGCGCCCTGCACAATATTGCCGACGAACATGGCCGCAGGACCGACGTCCGGCTGCGGCTCCCGTGGCTTTGGCAAATTGTTGACGCAGGTGTGCGGACACATGAGCAAGTTGCTGGGGTGCAGACTGCCGTCCAAGTACTTCTGACGCGTCTCCGACACGTGAATGCCGCCCAGCGGAGTCTACAAAGCGAACATGGTTAAGACAGCAACCACAGGTCGAGCAGTTACCTTTGGCAGCTGGTTGGGCGGCACCAGAGCCAGACAGTAGACGCCGGTCTGATGAATACTATCGATGGCTTGCAACACTCGACTCATCCATTGAAAGCTCTGCAATGCAGATGTACACAGACAGACAGAACAGAGGTAGGTGGTCACCTCTTCCTCGGACACGTTCGGCTTCTGCTCGGCCACAATCACGATGCGCTCGTCTCTGAGCACGCTGACGCTGAAGACGGCGATGCGACCGCGGTAGATGAATTTCATGGGCTCCACGGCCAACACAGTAGCTATGAGATCGTCGGCACTGTGCTGACGACCGGACACTTGCAACAAGCCGGTCTTAGTGCCACAAACAAACACCAGTCCGCCCTGCAACCAGACAATGGGTGAGATGGCAGAAGACCAAAGACAAGGAAGGCTACAGGGCCGAGGAAACCAATGAGTCCAGTGCGCGTGTACTTCACCACTCCCAGAGGTCTGTCGTCGGCACCCAGAGGATCTACCTAAAACAACCGGTGTCGAACTGGTACGAATGCGACCGCAGTAAGACAAGTACCCTGAAGACGTTGGTTGAAAGTCCCTCGAGACCCCAGTAAGCGACGCCTGTGGAATGAGAATATATGCAGATCTCGCCGATTTCATCCGCTTTGCACAGCTTCGCGGGACCACTCATTTTTACAACCACTGCCACACCTACCAATACAAACCGTTGCCACCCCTATTAATCCGACAGAACGCACTCGTAGAGTTGGTTGGTTGCTGAAGTTTAAAGGACAGTTACCTCCAGGAATGACCTGTCCAGCGTCTTGCAGCGTTAGTGAGGTGAGACTGTTTTCCTGATCCACTCTGACGACGCCGTGGCTTAACGCCACCATGGACAAAATGCCGCGACCGCTCGTTCCTTGACCAGTACGACCGGCGCGACGCACAGACAAAGTGAGTGATTCTGCAGAGCCAGCACAGGGACACAAAACATCAGACTTAAGGCCGCAACTCTCAAATGTATTGATAAATTGATCACAAGACGATAATGACCCTAAAACATGCACTGAACAGCTCTGTCAGACCACTAGAGATCTAGAAAACGTATGTAGTCAATAGTACAAGCTGTCTGGGCGGAACCCCCTTGAGCCCCACCCGAGGGAAACCCCTGGCACGGAGCTGTCACATGTATGGCACCGGGCCAATCGGCGTAAAGCAGCTACAGGTTGAGGCTTCTAGGTCGAGTCGACGTATGGCACCCCCGACTCGGAGTAAGGCATCCTTTTAAATGGTCGGCGTAAGACACCGGTCGGCGCATCGCACTAAGACCATCAGAAAAATGAGAATGGGAGGCCAAAATTTGGGGCCGCGGCAAATTTGGTCGGTATATACAGAAATAAGAGGCTGTTTATGTGGGTGGCATACAGGGCCTGGGGGTTACCCCCTTCGCCGGCCAAAACCCCCTCGGCCGGCTGTAGCCCCGGCCGCCCTGAACCCCTTCTGAAAAATCAAAGTTTTGACGACATTTTTGGGAAAGAAATTTTTACAATTTTATACCTTCCAAGCCCCCGCCGAAAAACCACATACCCAATCCGGATTTTTCCGGCCCATGTATGGTGGGTTTGTGTAGGAGTGGGGTACGTCGACCGTCGACCTCAACAAGTTGGGGTGGGTAACCACCAGGCACCCCCTGCCCAAGCCATGTGCTGTACGCACGACACTCGTTTGAAAATACACAGCCAATTTTGCGACATCCCGCACATAGGAAAACGTACAAGGATTGGCACCATCAGCGACAAGTAAAATCCTTAAAGACGATAAGTTGATATCTTTGTGGTCCTTGGTAGCCAAAAGACCCCAATGTAAGTCTCGAGATTTGACCAGCGCAACGCCCGCTAAACGTATGTGATGGTAAAAGAATAGTCAGTACGAATCGGTACGTACCCTTAAACCTGGTGGCCATTTGCATCCAAGACGAAGGATTAATTTTCATTAAGGAATAGGGCACGAATATGACTTGCATTCCATTGAAAACTGACGTCTGCACTGCGTGCCATAAGCCCATTTCTCGTTTAAAGTCCAAAACACAAACCATAACTTCATCTACAAAAGCCGGCAGCGTTAGCAGCCAATTGACTGGCAAGAATTTCTTCTTACGTTGGTGGTACTCACAGCAGGCGGTGAGCGCGCGACAATGCGACAACATTCCCGTGCGAGTTACACAAACACCTTTAACGCTTCCTTCCTTGTCTGACGAGTATTCAATGTACGCCACCGTTTCGTCAGTGAGGCGAGCCGGAGGTTGCCAATCTTTGCTGGGCTTAGAGAGATGCTCTGTGACAACCCATTGCAGTCGTGGCCACCCTGCAGAAAACAAAAACACTACCACGCACACGCACACCACGCAGAAAGAAGGATACCTTTGAAATCGACCACCTCCCCTGTATTGCATTTTGGAAGGCCTTTATAACACGCTTCGCTGGTCAGTGCCACGCGCACACTGCAGCTGCCCAAAAGAAAACCGAGTTGCTGAATACCAGCGTCCTATAAATACTCTCTGTCTCTCAACTCTCATTGAACCACAGTTGCAACAACCACAAAGGTCTGTTACTCTGATCGAATTTAAAGGCATGTATGGTGCCCGGTGCACTCAAAACACTGACCTGGGCTTACATACAATGTTGGCAATAATTGCTATCCAAATAAATGCAATCGGAAAACGTTGTCTCATAGGGTGCATAAATTTAGAGGTACGCCAATGTGGTCAAACTCCAGTCAAAGGTGTACCATCTGACGCTAGACCAGACGATATCCCCGCCGAGAGGTGATACATGCATATGGTGAGACTGTATGGCGTTAAAGCCCTGACTGCAGCAACAAAACAGGACCAACAGTGTCAGCAGACAATAAAAAACGCAAAAAAGCTAACCAAAGCAAATCACGAATACCAAAAACATAACAAAACGGTACTAACTTACTCTCTTCGTTAGTGGCACTTCAATGGGCACCGGTATAACACCGGCAAGAAGACAGCCGTAGAATGCGACCATGAAGGACAAAGGGTCATTGTTTGGATAGACCAAAGCCACTCGATCGCCAGGCTTGATGGCAATGGACGGCTCCTTGCCGCCACCTAACTTGTGCAGCAGCAAATAAGCGATCTTGGTTGCTCGACTCAGTAGTTTGCCTGCAAACAGCAACTGGATCGGCCAACTGGCAAGCAAAGTGCCGACCGTACCGAAAGTAAGAGTGAGATTAGGACGCCCGTTCTGGTCAAGCACCGTGGCAGCGACGGCCTTCGGATTGGCAGTGGCGTACTTTTGCAATGCTGCGTCCAGAGAACGTGGCAAATGAGCAGCCACTTGCAACTGCTCTCCACGTGCAGGACTAATTATCGCTCCCTCGGGTCGGGGAGCGTTGGGATCGATCACTTTAGCCATAGCTACAAAAATACAGCACTCTCTGTCGACCAAACTCCTCCCTTCCACAGTCTACCTTCCAGTTCAGCATCGTCGTCGTTGTAATACTCGTGCAGCGGTTTCTTTTTCGGGCGCTACAATGCCACACATTAGTCACAATTTTGGTACGTCCTCACCGAACCACTGCACTGACCAACCATTCAAAGCAAAGTAGACAGCCACTCGATTAAACAAACAACAGAATCGAAAGATCGCAGCCAAGAGGCTCCAAGAGCCGTGTTGGCCGAAAGAAAACACGATAACAGAGCCCAAAAACTAAAGCAGCCAGCAACTGTCACCGCTTACCTGTAATGTATTGAGCAACTGCTGGATTTTTAGCGAGACCTTGGCTGGCTTGATCACTGCAAAAACAGACACCGCTGCCACAGTCAGCCGCCGACAAGCACTTGGCCTACCAGCATTCTGATAATCGTTGGGCGGCGAAGCGGCGGTGGTAGCATTTTGATAGATGACGTCGATGTCATCGGGAGTGCGCGTGTTGGGCGTAAGCTTGGGTGATTGCTGCTCCACCTGCTTCTTCACCTGCTGTGTGCGCCGCAACAGAGCTTGTGCATTGCTGGTCACATCTGGCGGCGGAGCTGCATTGCCATCTACAACTCAACCCAGTGTACACGCAAAAACTCAACCAGCACAGCTCACTCTGAGAGTTGGAATTTGAGCCTTCTTTGTGTTGAGGTGCCGACGCGGGCTGACTATCGCCACTCACCAAACTGTCTTCCTCCGAGCTGGAGTCTAAACCACCCAAGTGATTCGGAGCACAAAACCGAGTTTACATTCATCTAATGGAGTTGCTCGCTTGACTCGTGTAATCTATACTAAATTAATTCGATACTATTCAAATCAGTTGCTTTGTTTGTGCAAGTTTTCGGAGCACTATACAACACTAACAACAACAGAAATCAGTATACATGCAAAAGGTCATCCATCAAAGGGGAGGGGGTTCGAGCAATAAGTCCGCCCGGGGCTCATTGCCTAATTTCCGGGGAGAGATAGACTCCCAAAATCGATTAAAATCGTACGGCTAAAAAAAGCTTAAGTTAATCTTGTCTCAAAAACAGGGGGACAAATCGTCAGAGGGGTGCAGTCCCGAGGGTCTGACCATGGCGGGGGCACACCACCTGTTACATGTATGGCAGAATGTGTTTATGTCATGTGTTAGTGTTTTGACAATTTTTAAAAATAACGAATGCCACAAAAAACAGTCACTCGATTAAAAACGATTGAAAAGTTGAACAGACCTACAACCAAAAGAGCAGCGGCAAGCGCACATTACAGCAAACGGAGAAAGAATCAATGTAATGCTGTAAAAACCGTCCGAAATAAATGCGTTCAACACGTCTTCTGCGTGTTTACAAGATGCTCAGCTGTTTGAGAAGACAATTTTAAAGGAGAAGGTTTGCGGGTAGCAAGACATTGCTGGGAGTAGGTCCCTGACATGGCAGCAACGGAGAGCCACACGCACACCTGTTGTTGGTGTCTGTGCGGACGCCAATATTCGCACACAAATCGACACTGGCAACAATCGGTCACTGACTCCGTCTGCCAACTGCAGCTACACCTAAACCTCAAGTAGCTCAGTCAAAAGATCACTAATCAATTCTGCTCCGTCCTCCCCTACACAATTTCAGTTGTCGGTGACAGACGCAGTGCGCAATCAAGGGAGCAGAAAGGAATATTAACAGAAAGGCCCTCCGCCTCTTCCTCGCATACGTCACCCGTCGACGGGCAGTGGCTGTGACAGCAAACAGATCGGAGAAGTGCATTGTTTGCAAAGAAAGCATGTTGGACTAGTGCTGCAGACACTCGAATGCACGCAAACACAGGCCGAAACCACCCAATCAAAGCATTACCTGACACAGTGTACTGTCGCTTGGCTTTCCGCTGCTGCTTGTTGGTTCCGTTGCGCTTGACCGGTTGCAAGACGTTCGGTGGCTGCTTCTCTCCTTGCGAGTACTGCGCCAGCGCCTGCTGCACCGCCTCCACTCTGATTTCTGCAACAAGCGAACAATGTGAGAGTGCGAGGTGGTGCGTTTAGTGCCTCTCAATGCTCGGCCCGGTGACCGCATCACGCCAGTTCAACAATGACATATTCGAGCGTGGCCAATCAAAAAACTGCCCACCACCGATCGCGGCAATTTTAAAAGAACCGTCATTGATGCGACGAGGTCGGCTGGTTCTGCCAACCAGATACTAATATTTAGTGTGGCAAGACATCAGCGGAAAGCAAATATACTGCCAAACTGTGATTCAGTCCCGCTCGGGCCATGCAATCACAGTGGCCGCAGCAGCGCCACTTGTCACCAAATGCACATGCACACACGTTCGTTCGTCTGATGCAAAGAATGAGTTTAAACCGAACCTGTCCCCGCTGTCAACAACAAAGACAATAATAGACAGACGTCTCCCCGCTCGGCTCCTGTCAGTCTGTTTAGACAATTTCGATCTACAGCGAACCATTCTACCACGTGCAAGCGTAATCAGTTGGCACAATATGATGCGCCGACAAGTATGCAAGCGGGCTAAAAACTCTGCCGGGCGTTCAGAGTGCAGGCATGTTTTGAGACCAATCATTTGGCGGCAGCAGTAACAGCAGCCGCGCAGCTCAGCTGATTGCGTCTTTTTGCTTTTATTAAAGGGAGTACGGCTGTCAGACAAACAGCACACCCCAGGCAGCCGACCACATAATACAACTTTTTCTGCAATCGCTACTACAAGCTTCTATTTACTCTGTGTCCCAGCTCCCTGCGGACTCGTAGAACTCTTGCGAGAAAATGCGCTTTCAGCACGTGAGACATGCCCTCAGATGAAATTCAGCGGTCGACGGTGGGGTATGCATATACAAAGAGCAGTAAACGATGTGTGTAGAGCGCTGCAGTCAAACGCGCGAACAGATGGTCGCATCTACACCCCGGACGGCTCGGTCCACCTCTATCAAACGGCGCCGTGCGACGGTTTGCCCCTATTTACAAGAACATTCACTGACGCACGACCGCCCGCTACAATTCACAAGCCACCATCCCTCGCCAGCAAATGCACTACGCAACTACGCATTGAGAGCTGCGCCAACTGGTCCGTTGATTGCAACTAGTTGGCCAGCTGCAACATCAATTCATTTTCGTTCCTTTTTTACCTGCAGTTCTTGGTTTCTGGCGCACTGCTCTTTAGCAAAAAACTGCACTATCTCAATGGGACACCACAGGAGCGAAGGAGTGGTGCCACTCCAGCCAGCAGCTAACGTGCTGGCAATTTAATTTCGCTTCTTAACCCCCAGCTTTTGGGCGGCGATTGAGTTCTCTCCTCGCCTCCATCTCTAACTCAAATCAGCAGCACCCAATAAAAGATTGAAAGCGCGGCCTACTACTCCTAAGCGGCGCAAAACGGGAAACGGGACACGATCCACTCGCCGAAAATCAATTCGACGAATACGTTTCAGCGAATATCATTCATCAAAACAATATTTACGTCTGTAATGTTTCTGCAGTGTTGTCAGGTTAATGTCAGACTGTTCGGTCAAAAAGTACAGGGCGCCGCGGCGAGCCACTAGCCATTTGACGAAATTGGCTCAATCGTTTGTAACTCTTTAGAATGAGAGAACTCCAGCAAATGACTTGCTCATTGGTATAATTACGCCTGTTTATGTATCGTAATGGTTAAGGAAATTAGTACTCAACGCGGCAGACCTACCCTGCTCGATGACGGTCAGGTGTACGTGTTGGACAAAAGAATCACCAACTACCAACACCTACACTGCTGTTTCTCAGGGCTGCCGAGTTGAACCCAAGGCGCGCAACGCAGCCAAGCAGAGCGTTTAGAAAGCAGACAGGCAAATCAGTATACCTATTAGAAATTGGAAGAAACTACACATAATCGACCAAGAAGAGAAGCTATGATAAATAGACTGCAAAGGCAGTTTACCAGAGTGGTATCTGTTGTCATCACGCGTCAATCTCCGCTGATGCTTTCGAAATCCTCTCGTGCGTGGACTTTCCTGATTTTTGGCTGCTGCAATAATACGAACTGTAGGGTGACCAATAGTCATCAAAGGATGCAGCACAGTGCTTATACCGGCTTGGGGCGGGACATCCATGTGCGACGATGATTTAGAGAAATCTTTCCACCCATTAAAAGTGTGCAGGTAGGGTGGGCAAAACCAAAAGCGCCACAGGAGGAAGAATAAGAGAATTGGGGGGTAACACTAGTTGAAACGGCCCTGACCCGCCGAGTTGTATACGATGAAAACAAAAGAAACGTTGATAGCAGCGACACTAATTGACCTTTTACCTAGAAAAACCTCCCTATCGAAAATTTGCCGTTTTAGTAAAAGCAGGCAGCAAATTTAGGACACCCAAATCACCAACCAGTTTCATAGGCCAGTGTAGCTAAGCGCATAGCTGGCTGAAGCACAGATCAGGTAAGTTTATTACTGGTTCTGAGAGCTCTCATGGATAGCAAATGCGCCAGAATACGGCGAGCTTACGGAGCACACAAGCAAGGAGGAACGCTAAAAGTTAGTACTCTGTGTTCGTAGATGTTGGCTGTTCCAAAAGGACTGGGGCGACTTCGAAAGGGTTAACTTTGTGCTGATGCATTAATTAAAACTAAGACGTACTACTTGTAAGAGGATGAGGAAAACAACGAACTCACCTTGCACAAAGGGTGCTAACAACAGAGCACGCTTCTTATCGTAACCCTTCTGAGTAATGTCACCTACAAAAATAACTAGTAGTAGGTGCACCGTGTATTGGCATTGTATGTAAACCGGTAAACGAAACGGGTTGGGTTAAAACTATCGAACGAGTTATGTAATCCACTGTATATGACTGCTACGAAACATACATGTTCCCCAGCCCAGTGTACTACATGTATGCCACAACCAAAGCACTCTATACTACACTTCCTGATTCCCGTAGGTCAGGGTTGGGGATAGGATAAGCCGTAGTCCCCGCGGCCCATCTAACAGCAGTATATCAAGTACCTTCCGATAACTCAAGCTCTAGCTGAGCTAGCTTCTCTTTAACATCGCGGGGAAGTCTGCTCGTGTCGAAGTCGGCTATCTGCTGCTGCTGTGATGACATCCTAAACAGATCTTGAAAGAAAAGTAAAAATAATAAGAAAATACAGAAGGAAATTGTCAGTACAACCAACGGTTTGAACGAATTTCATTGCCATCGCAGGTCGGCAGACTCGTTACCCTATATGACAAAAATAACACAAACAAAGAGGAAAGCTAATTCGGCCTAAAGCAGTCTGTCTGAAACACTGTTCTAATCCATAAGTGCAATCAGAACTTGGGAGGCGATTTTGCACTAGAGACCTGCACGGGCCCTCATTTGGCAGTAGGACCGTCCAAAAAGCTAGGAATAAGACAATCAATTGGTACTGGTAAATAAATGGTATAATTGGGGTATTTTCAGGTAACTGGTATTTGACCAATTAAATTGGTCAATTATCAATTAATTTATAAAACCTGCTAAGTTAGACTTTTTTTTGTAAAATACTGTCGGTATAGTACGTGTGCGTTGGCAAACCGGGCACTGACCAGTGTTAGCCTATTTAATCAGGGTTAATCGTATATGCAAATAAGTGATAATTTAGAACAGCAATAAGGCGAAAATGGCTCAGTTCAGTGCCAAATTGACGGAATGGCAGCATACATGGGCCGGAAAAATCCGGAGGGGGTGTATGAAGACCTCGGGGGGGAGGGGGGTCCCCCAAAAAAGTCAAAAAACAGTCTATTTTGCCTTAAATAAGCTAAATTTTTCTTCCTTCGGGAGGGGGTGTGGGGCGAGGGGGTATGGACGACCGAGGGGGTGGTATTGGCCGGCGAGGAGAGGGGCTATACCTCCCCCATACCCCCGCGGCCCATGTATGAATGGCAGTCATTTGACGTTTTTCCATAAACACTAAAAATAGGCAATCTTTAGTAAAAACCCAATTCTTCCGGCCCGGTCCACGGCACGGCCCTTATGAAAACCCAGTCTTTGTGGCACGGGCTGGCTCAAATCCTCTAAAAATCCTCTGTCGGGCGACCAAGCCTCGGTACACACAAAGGGAGCCAGATGAGGCAGACATGGCCGGAAAAATCCTCGGGATCCTTATATGGAGACCTCGGGGGGGGTCATACATGGGCCGGGGGGTAAGGGGGTATACCCCTCCCCCTCGGTCGGCCATACCCCCCTCGCCCACCCACCCCTTCAAGGAGGGAGAAAATTTTCGCTTATTTAAGGCAAAATATGCGTTTTTTGGCCTTTTTTCCCCCCCCCCCCGAGGTCTCCAACCCCCCTACCCCCCCCTCCGGAGTTTTCCGGCCCATGTATGGGGGTCCCCGGAAAAAAGGCAAAAAAACCGCCTATTTTGCCTTAAATATGCGAAAATTTTCTCCCTCCGGGAGGTAGCGATCGACCGGAACCAAAATTTTCGCCGGAACCGGAACCGGAACCACCAAGTTCCGGCCGGAACCGGAACCGGAACTTTTTCAATATTCGGTCCAAAATTTATAGAAACGTATTTATAGGCACGTCGTGTACAAATTCCTGTTATAAACATCAGCAGAAGTTCAAATCAACAACATAATACAGGCTTTTCAATAACAGTAGTCAAGATCACGCAAATTGTACTTCAGAAAGAGAAGCTTTTCAACATTTTCAGGTTTCAGCTTTGATCTGTCACCTTCGGAGATGTTTTTAGCTGCCTTAAAGGCACAGTTGTTAAGAAAGATTTTTTGAAGGCCAAAAATTTTTGCTTTTTTTTGAAAATTTAAAAAAAATTTTTTTTTTGAAAATCGTCTTAAATGGGTCCAGCATGCTAGTACAGATACTTACAACAAATTTTCCACTTTTGCACCTTAAGTCAGTTGAGAAACCTGTTCGAAAACGACAATACAGCTTTAAACACTGCCTGTACCTGCATAATTTCACCGAAAATTGTCTTTAGAGGCACTTCTAATGATGCATAACATGGAAAACTGCATAATTTCTCCCCATTCATGCAAATTCTACTGCCCCCACTGAGCTGCGCACTTTATTAAACAGACGCAATAATACTTGATGTAACTGAATATCCATCAAAAATAGTGAATAAAAAAGTTCCGGTTCCGGTACCCTTTTTCACCGGAACCGGACCGGAACCGGAACCGCCAGTTCCGGCCGGAACCGGAACCGGAATTCCGGTCGATCGCTACCGGGAGGGGGGGATGGGCTAGGGGGTATGGCCGGCCGAGGAGGTGGTATTGGCCGGCGAGGGGGAGAGGTATTCCCCCATACCACCCCCGGCCCATGTATGAGATGAGGTCGTAGGAAGTAGTAGTTAGCATCGGAAAAAAGGTCAGAATAAGACGGACGGACAAATAAGAGTAAGTGGGGTTTGTCCCTCAGTCTCTAATCTAGCTCCTCAAGGCCTACTTTCCCAATCACGAATTTTTTTGCAGAATTTTCTGTATAAAATATCAACAATATTCTCAGTGGGATGTTAAACAGGTCAGAAGTAGGGACGGACTTAAACTTAGATTCCAATTTAGGAACGAGCAGATCCTGATTTTTTGCTCTGATCAGAATCGAAACTAAAGTCCATTTCAAAATGATTGGCACATACGTGGGCCGGGGGCTAACGGGTCGGTCGAAAAAAAAAACCGATTTTCTCGAAAACTTTCTTCAACATCTCAACTTTTTATCAATCGATAGCAAATTCCAAGGGCAACAAGATGCGAATACAGACACGGGCAAAGGGGGGGGGCTGAGGGGGGTTGGCCCCTCTCAGGCTCTGACCTACCCCCCTCAGCCAGGCGCTAGCCCCCTCAAGAATTTTTCGGAAGAATTTTGTATAGAAAATTATGATAAAAATTTGCCTGGATTAGGTGTAAATGAGCTCAGAATAGCTTATTTTGGCTTATTTTAATGAAAAATAAGCAAAAAACCCTCGGTTTTAGTAAAAAATCGGACTTTTTGGCTTACCACCCCCTCAGGAATTGAAAATTCTACCCCCCTCAGCCGAAATGCTAGCACATGTCTGTGCGTGCGAATATCAAATAAAAGGTTCCATGCAGTTTACGATGTGTTTTCGAAAAAAACCGTCTGAAGCGTCGGATCGACTTTTTATAGAAGCATCAAATCGCAAAGCGGATTACAAATTCATATTTCTCGTGCAGTTCCGAGTTTGCTGATATTATGAAAGTTCGGAGATTCTTCACTACTCTACACCCACAGACACCACCAATGGGCGAATAGCATCACAACCCAGCAGGTTCAGCCTTGGAATTGATGGGTGTGTTCCTAAAAGCGCACATCCCATAAGCGCACTTCCCATAAGCGCACATCCTATAAGCGCACTTCCCATAAGCGCACGCTCAGAAAGCGCACATACAGTAATGTGAAATATAACGCCTGTTCTGGACATGTAGAGCTATATAAAGGCTTTAAGAGCCAGTCTCTGATTCGATTGAGTCTTGCTCCTTACTCTTATGTTAAGTTGAAAATCGAACTTTCGCGTGGAATGCTGTGCGTTGGAGCACTAATAGATTCTTGTTAATGATTCTTGATTCATGAGTTCTGTTAAACCTGCAAAGAGTTCATGGATTTGACGCTCCTTTCCCGAGATATACGCCATTAAAAATCGGGCCGCCTAACTATGGAACCAAAATTTCCAACTCTGATTTCTTTCGTACCAATTAGAGTTAGCACTTAAAAATTGGGGCTTTTACTGTAGGTAACTTGACGATGTTCTCCCTACTAATATGAGCTCCCACTGGATCTAACCAACAAACTGTGTGCTTCGTTATAGAGATGTTCCATGGAAAATTTCCAATGGAAAAAAAGGAAATTTTCCGGAAATTTTCCTAGGGGGACGGAAAAAAATGGAAAAAAGGAAAAATATTCATTACTGCTTTTTAATGAACCTGACGCGTTTAGCGCTCTTAATGCGATCAAAGAAACGTGAATCAGGTCTATTTCTAGTTGCATTTCCGTATTAGGTTCAGTTTGTTCGGCAAGCTCTCACTTTTGTTCCTGATTGGCCTACATAAAGCACAACGTGCCTTTGCTTAAGCGAGCGAGAAGTGGTGCTCTTAGAATGAAACAAAACAAGCCCCTAGGCCGAGAGAAGAAGATAGTGAAAAATGTGCCGATACTGTTGAGAACACCGATTCTGACGTTGACATTTCCCTTGATGACAGTTTAGAATCTGCTTCCGATCTCGATACATAGGCTGTTGTTGCGTTGTTAGCTTCCGATACATTACATGTTTGCAGTCATTTGTCGGTTGAACTCTCTTGTCTGGTCTGAATTAAACTCTATCTGTTGTACAGTTTCTTATCATGACCTCTGTTGGTTTGAAATATTTAAAAATATTATAATGCATAATTGTTAAAAAATAAAACATAGAAAAAACAAAAAAGCTGTCTAGAATTATCTAGGACCTGCAAGGAGCCCATTTCTGGCGTTTTCTCAAATTTTTAAAATTGGAAAAATATTATGGAAAATTTCCGGTAAATTTCCGGAAATTTTCCGGAAAATTTCCGGCGGACATTTTTTTCTGGAAAAGGAACATCTCTAACTTCGTTACTAAGTAAGGATGCCCGTCATTCAAATCAGTCTTTAGCAGACCATTGCAAGGTTATATTCGACAGCACCACGTTTTTTCTTTGGATGAGTCGCGAAAGAAGCGGTACTGGTATCCATTGCATGATACCGCTGGTTTGCCCTTCTGGGTTCTAGTTTGTACAACAGGTGGCATAACGTGACACTACAGCTGATTCAAAAAGTAAGACAGGGCCGCCGTACATTACATACCTATGCTAGTGCTTTATACAATCTATACTTGCTAACATTTACTTGTGCGCTTTTTTGTGCGCTTATGGGAAGTGCGCTTATGGGATGTGCGCTTATGGGATGTGCGCTTTTGATTTGTGCGCTTTAAGGATACACCCGAATTGATGCCACTACAAACTTCACAGTTTTGCCAGTCTGTCCAAGTGGTGCCCCAGAAGAGAGAGTTGTCACTGCTTTCAGAGGTCCAAAAACTGGAAGTCATGCCTCGGAAGCAGTCTCATTGTGCACCTGTGTCAGCCTTCAAAGTGGCCAGCTTTCTATTCACCTAGAGTTGCTGCTAAAGAACTGGGACTGAGCTGACCATCTTCACAGTCTTGAGAAGCACAGCACAATGGTCATACATGTAACAGCTCTGGGCCGACCTGGGGGGAGGGGGGTTTTTCCTCAGATGGGGGTCGAGGGGGGTTTCGCCCAGAGGGCGACCCAAAATTTCAAAAAGCTCCAAAACGCCTGGAAATGCGTTTTTAGCACGCTTTTTTCAGTAAGGACGCTAAGAATCGCTATTTTAAGCAGCCAAATAGCGTTTTAGCCCCTCCCACGAGTCGGGACTTCCCCGCAGTGGAGGGGGGAGTAAGGCAGGCTTGGCTTGCCTTGCAAGTCAAAGCTGCTTTACTGCTAACGCCGACTCATCTTTCGGCTAACCACTTCTTACTCTCTATTTCTACCAAAATTACTTTATATCTCTCTATTCATCTTACTATTTGACTCTCTTTCTTTAATCAAATCCAACCCGGGACGTGCCTCTTGAGGTAGTTGGTGTGCAGTTCCCATCTGCATTAACGTCCCAGCATCCTCGCAAGGGCATTTAGAAGGCCCTTTCAACTTTCGCATTCTTGAAGTATGGTATAGAGTGATGAAGATCTTGTGGCCTTCTTACCGGTCCTGTTCAAGCCTTTGCCACAAGATCCTGAGCTGGGGAGACGCCCAGTTCGCCGCGACCGGTTTGCCGCGGCCGGTTTGCCGCGAGCCAGTTCGCCGCAGGGTTATTCCGCCGCGGACCGGTTCGCCGCAGGTAATAATTTTTAAATTCGGTTTAGCAAGCGTACATACACTGTGACAGCTTAGTATGTTAAGTTAATGTGGTAATGTGTAATATGTAGACGTACAGTCATGTCTCGTTAAAACAGGACAAACTGGGACCGGCAAATTTTGTCCGGATTAGCGAATTTCTGGATTAACGAATCAAAGTTAAAACACTGTTTTTTTCAGGTCAAAGGCCTAAATGACAGCTTTTTGTCAGTTGCATATTAGATTTTGCAGCTGAACCCCCTAATTAAAACACAAAAAGTTATTTCAGCTGATTATAACTCCTAAAAAGGCAAAAATAATCACATTCTGACACAACGAAAAGCATTCTTCAATTGAAAATTCACACTTGAATTGAAAAATTGAGTATGGATTTTGTCAAAATTAACCAAATCTGGATTAACGAATCACTTTACCATACAAATTTCGAAGTTCGTACCCCAAATCTTCGATTAACGAAGTCATATCACATGGGAAAAATTGGGACCTGGCCTAATCTTGCCCGGAAGGCGAATATCCGGATTAACAATTAACATGACAGTATTTTTATATTTATGGATCATAAGTCCGAAAGTCAAACTGTCGAAATTAAAAATTTGGGCTAAAATGAGTGCGCATTGGGTCTGATGTGCACTGTATATTATGAAACACAATGGCTGAGCGGTGGAGGAATGTGGTGAAATATAGCCACAAGGATAAAAAACTAAAAAATGTTGAATTTGTTTTATACCAAATTGTAGGGAATTTACAGCGCTACATTATTCTGAAATTAAAAAAAACGGATAAGGGGGTTCCAGATGAGCTAGGAGGGTGGTCCGAAGGGGTTCTTAAAAATTGTTTTCCTCTAAAATGGAATTCTTTTTTATTCTTAAAGTACTCCAAAAGCTACCCCAATTTTTAAGTAAAAAACTCTGATTAGCATACATATAGCAGGTCATCCGCCGAAGGGGGTTTGGGTGGGCGTCTGGCGCCGGCCGGGGCTCTGAGCCCAAATCTAGAGAGGGGTTGGGGCACTAAAAACGATGAAAAATCGCAATTTTTCGCTAAAAATTGTCACAAATCGCTAATTTGGGCTCAAATACAGCTAAAAAGTACTGTTTTAGAAGCGATTTTGGCAATTTTCGTGTCTGAAATTGCAAAAAATCGCGAAAACTTGCTCAAAATATTTACTTGCCAGAGAAAATTTGAGGGGAGGAGTCGGGAAAACGTCTCGGGGGAAGGGGGTCCCCATCCGGGGGGCTGGCCTAAGTTTGGTGCATACATGTAACAGGTCATCCGCCGATGGGGGGAGGGGGGTTGGGGGGGTCTGGCGCCGGCCGGGGGGGTCTGAGCCAAAATTTTGGGGGCGGGGTGGGCCCTAAAAAACGCTCAAAAATCGAGAAAAATCGCAATTTTTGGCCTAAAAATCGCCAAAAATGGCTAATTTGGGCTGAAATACAGCTAAAAAGTGCTGTTTTGCAGGCGATTTTGGCAATTTTTGTGTGTGAAAGTGTAAAAAATTGCAAAAATTTGCTCAAAAATTTACTTGCCAGAAAAATCGGAGGGGGGGGTCGGTGAAATCGTCTCGGGGGGGGGGGGGGTCCCCAACCGGGGGGGCACGCCTAAGTCGGGGGGGGGGCCGACCCCCCCAGACCCCCCTGTTACATGTATGCTGATTAGTGCAATAGAAATTCGATTTTGAAATTTCGGTCCCATAGTTGAGCATTCCATTTTTTCAGAGGGCAACATTTCGAGCGAACTTAATCGTCGAAAGCAACTGAAGTAACCGAAACATTTTGCACATTCGGCATTTCTTTACCTTTTGGCATTTTCAATTCGGAATTCTGTAGCCAACCCCCTCGCCCAGCTCAAACCCAGGTAGCATTCCAGAGCCTTATAATAAGTTTGGCCGGACTTCATAATATGCCACCAGATTTACTTCGCATACTAAGCTACGACAGTACAAGTACAATGTATGCTTACTAAACCGAATTTAAAAATTATTATCTGCGGCGAACCGGTCCGCGGCGGAATAACCCTGCGGCGAACTGGCTCGCGGCAAACCGGCCGCGGCAAACTGGGCGCGGCGAACTGACCCCAACCCCCTGAGCTGCGCCATCGACCAAACACATTGGATCATTGAAGAGGCGCTGGCCTGCAGCTCACCTACCTCCCAACCTCAACGATATCTCGCCTATCAGGCTCATCGCCTTTCACCATCCAGTTGAGATCCGGTTCTACTCCTCAACTTGGATTACCCCGCTGGGCTACTTCACTTGCTGTGTTTGGTGCAGCCCTCATGGCCTTTCAGATAGTCCAGTTCTCCTTTCAAGCTCCTTCTTCGCAGCTGCTTACTCTCACTACCGCTCTACTACACTTCCCCCTTAACAAGATGTGATAAACATCTTCTCTTTAGGTAACCCATAACTCTGCCATACCAAAAGGTGCGTTTGTTGGCCTGATATCGACAGCTAATCGCTGACGGCCAGGGCGAGAAAATAGACAAACGAACAAACAAATAGCGTTTTAGACACAAAAACTAGCAAAAAATGACAAAAAGGGCTTCCAAAAACTCCGATATCTCTTAAATATCAGCAGTGGAAACGCCAAATTCGGTTTCCAAAGGCTTTTCAAGCGAATTTTAAGCTAAAAATTAGTGATTTCTGAGCCAGTTCGTTAGTACTGGAGCCGCAACAAGCACTTGTATTTTTCGGTCGGGGGGGGGGGGGTCCGCAACCTCTCTCGGGGTGAGGGGGGTTGGCCTTTTCAGCTAGGGGGTAACGCCCTAAACCCCTAGTACTGTATGACAATGGTGATGCACTTCTTATGGTTCGTTCGCTTCTGACCTTTCCCTGACTTTTCCATTACCAAAGTCAAAATTCCCTGACCAACCAGGGTGACAAAACTGCAACTAATCTGAGAAAATTTAAAAAATTGGCTTTGTAAAACGTAAATTTGGTCAAATCTAAATCGTGAGAATAAGCAAGAATGGCAGGCCGTTGACGAACAGAGCAGTCGAACAACCAAGTGTCAAGCTGTCGACAAACACAAACCGAAGTCAACGAACCGAGCACATCCCGGCTCAAATACAGCTAAAATGTGCTGTTTGACAGACAATTTTAATCGTTTAAACTCATTTAACTTTAAAACATTACTTACAACGCACGTACAGACGCACACAACTCTAAAAATTTACTGAAAAAATTATTTGCCAGACCAATCCCTCTCCTCGCCGTTGGCATCCCCAGTAGACAGTTGTACCGATCAACGCATCAGTCATAGTTAAGCGCACAACCTACGCCAAGGGAGACCAGACTGTTGCAAGAGCAAGAGATCTTTTTCAATCACTGTTCTTTTAACAAGCAAAGGCGTCATAAAAAGATTGCTAAAATATTATAACAAAAAGGGGTGTCTGAAAGTTAGGTTTACAGCAAACAGGACTGCAAAAATGGATTCTATGGACCAAAAAAATATAGATTGACCCGTAAAGCCGGCTCTGAGGCCGTTTATACCGTTTGGGTCAGGTTTAGGCTTAGGCTAGGAATGTTAAGCAATTTTCCATAGTAAAACGTATCGGAGACAAGTTTTTACCTGCACACTCCTTCCAAAAATGAATTTTTCTCCCAAACGCAACGAAGAATCCTCAAATATGTATATATTAGCAAACTCGCAACTGTATGAGGATATAAAAATCCGGAATCTACTTCACGCGATTTGACGTTTCTATAAAAAGTTAGTCAGACGCTCTGGACACTTTTTCAGAAAAGCACGTTCAAAATTGCGTGGAACCTGTCTAGTAATCTTGTATTAAAAGTTGGGGATCTTCAAGAATATTTCAGAGAAAATCGGTTCTTTCCGCCACCGCCAATCATTTTGAAATCCACTTTATAAGTCAACCTTCACTCAAGGACAGTTTCAAGACGAATCCAAATCGGAACTGTTAAAAAAATGGAATTTGATTTTAGAAATATCGCGTTTTTAGCAAATTTACTGGTTAACACATTGCATACCCTTCAGAATTACATCGTAAATACTCTTGTCAAACCTCAGGAGCGTGCCCTATAGTGATGAGTCCCTCTAGGGGTATTTTAAGATATGGAAAACAGGCCCTCAGGAGCGTGCCTTGTATTGATGCGTCTCTAGGGGTATGTAAAAAATTGAAAAACAGGCCCTCTGGAGCGTGCCCTATACTGATGCGTCCCCTAGGGGTATTTTCATATTTCGAAAAAAGGCCCTCCGAAGCGTGCCCTGTAGTGATGCGTCCCCCTAGGGGCATTTTTATATTTGACAAAACAGCCGCCCGGGGCCTACTCTATGTATGCTGTTGTAGTGAGCATTAGACTTGTCAGGCGAGGGGCTCTCAAATGATATACAACATGACCATATTTGTACGATTTTGAAATTTCGAAATTTTGCCAAAAAATAATCGATATTTATCGATAAAACTTGTTAATTTATAATTAATTACTATCATTAAAAACATTAATTCGGTGTTTTCGGAAGCTCTTTCTGCCATTTTTTGCGTGTTTTTATCGATAAAACGCTATTTGGCTGCTTAAAATACAATAGCTACAATAGCGAATTTTAGTCTGTCCTTACTGAAAAAAATGTGCTAAAAACGCATTTGCAGGCATTTTGGAGCTTTTTGAAATTTTTAACCCACCTCTGGGCGAAACACCTCCTCGACTCCTTCCCCCACCTGACGGAAACCCCACTCCCCCAGGTCGGCCCCAGAGCTGTTACATGTAGTATGCCCCTACCCAGCTACATACACCTGATCCGAAACTGTTTCCCAAATATTTTTGAGCTTAGGAAGCAGATTCAAACTCGGAACCGTCAGTTCCGATCGGAAATCGGAACACAGGATCAGGTCGTCCGCAAATTTTTATTCTGGTTCTATAGGTTTCTATATTATAATATAGCTACCATCGGAACTATAGGCATACCTACTACCTACCTACCTACCTATCATCATCAACAAATTTGTGGGACGGAAGGGTGTGCAAATATGGTACCCATGCAATGGAAGGCAGACGTTATACATAAGCTATCTGAATACGGGAGACAGGTGGTAGGAATAAATACCTACTAAACTAAAGGAAGTGACCAAACGCTGTTTGTTGTTTGTTGTTAATAATATATTTTTTTCGCCACAATTTCAAATTTGCATTTTAGCGACTTTTTTGATCAACCAAATCGAAGCTATTGTCAAATTAAAATATTCATCAATCATTGACTGATTCACGTAGCTCAAAATAATACGAACCCAAAATGAAGAAACTATAATTGTTGTTGTTGTTGTTGTTGATAAAAAATAATTTTTTACTTTTGTTCAACATACGTAAGCCTTTTCCCCCGGCCGTGGTCAACCATTGCACGTGAAGTATGTACTAGGCGGACCAACACAAACGATTACTAAAACTTGAATTGCCTAACTGTGCACAAGAAATCTCAAGAGCACTCTGTGAAGCGTACTACAATCGCAAAGCGCCAACTATACAAACGAAAACGTAAAGATATGGACAACTTAACTTGAGCCCAAACTCTTCTACATTACATTCAGTCAACGGTTCCATCCATAGTTCTAAGAGTGTTTGTCATGTGTACTGTTCATCAGCAGAGAATCAAGGTGAACGCAACGGTTTTAGATGTTACCAAAACTTGTGATTTCGAAAGGCTAAGTAGTACGAATTCACGCTTTACGTTTCTTTGACAGCGGTTCGCTGGGGATAGGAGAGCCTACATACTACCAAGAATGTATAAGGAATAAAGGGGCGGGGCCACGAGGGGAGTAAGGATTGAGGGGGAAATAAATAGAAAAGTGGGGGGGGGTGGGAGGAGAGGGGGGAGAGGAGAAGGGGGGGGGGTGGGGGGGGGTGGGGAGAGGGGGGGAGGGGGGGGGGGGGGGGGGGGGGAGAGAGGGAGGGAGGAGGAGGAGAGGGAATAGTAGAGGAAGGGGGGAGGATATAGAGACGGGCGGAGGGGAGCGGGGGGGGGGGAGGACAAAAAAGGGGGGAGAGGGAAGAGTCAAAGAAGAGAAGAAAGGGAGAAAAAGAAAAGAAAAGAGAAAGAGAGGAAGAGAAGGAAGGAAGAGAAAAAGAGGGAAGGGAAGAGAGGGGGCAGGGGAAAGAGGGAAAAGGAGAGCGGGGGGGGGGGGGGGGAGGGGAAGGGTTTTTTTTTTATTAACTACGTACGTCGAAAGTCATATACTTGGACACTACCCCTACAGAAACCAGGTTCACCCGGCAAACTGGCATTTTAAAAATTATCTCGAATCTGACACATCACAGTGAGACGCAAATATATAGTGAAGAGATTAAGATAAAGTGAAACAATACAATGATAGATTAACACTTCTCAGCTCCTACTCATTTTAATAACTGGGGAACTAAATAAAGATAAATTCATAGAAGTTTTTGCATGGATATTGCCAAAGCTGGCCGGCACAGTTGGTGTAGTGGTTTAGGCCGCATGGCCACTGTGCGCGACGTCGTGTGCTCATCCTCTCGGCGCGGCAAGCTTCTTGCCGCAAAGAGTTGGTTGTCGGCATAACGCTCCACCCAGGCCACCGAATGCTGGTTACAGCGAGTAGGTAAAATGGGAACCAACTGGATCTGCCATTGCACCGAAGCCACTCCAATAGCATGCCACGTTGGAAAAGAAGATCAATGACGCCAGGGTGCTGTCTGAGAAACCAGCAACAAGGCCTATACCGGTTTAGAGCTGCTGGCCGGGCGACCGTTGGGAGCTGTCAGCACCATGACGTTAACGCGCCAGGCACTCTCTTAGTACCTGGCGCCCAACAGCATGGCTAGAGTGGCTGGCAGTGATAGAAGGGAAACGTCCGAGATGACGAACTACGGGGGTCGCGCAATGGACCACATAGGTCTGAGCGTAGGGCCGTAAGGTCCCCCCCCCGCACATCGGATCGAATTGCCAAAGCTTTTGAGCCTTGTGATCACCAGATTATGTCCGTTTGACTGTGGTCTTACGGAATTAAGGGTAAACTTCTTTCGCGGATAAACGCCTTAGTGAGTGAGCGCACGCAACAGGTAGAATTATAACGTGTAAAGTCTAGCGATGCCTAAGTTACTTCCGGAATACCCCAAGTAGTTGTCTAGGGCCCTTGCTGTTTTTGCTCTACATAAATGATCATAATACCGAAGCTCGAAGCCTTACGTGGCACGAACGATAAAGTAAGAATGTTTGCAGATGGTTGTAAAGTTTATATTAGCTTTTAATAAGCGGGATTACGATTTGTATCAATTTCGTGAAAGTATGATCAAAATTGTTGATTGGTGCGAAGCAGTGAAACTGCGCTTGGCATTGCATTGCAAAAATTCAAGTACTACATATTGGATGGAAACGGAAATCCCAAAATAGATTATGAACTAAAAGGTGTTGCACAAAGGGTAGACGAAATTAGAAACTCTTGAAAGATTGTCGGACAAGATAACTGGTCATACCTTAGCTTTTCTAGGCACTGCAAATATCGCTAAAGAAGCATCCGCAAAAATTGCTGTAATCTTTAAAGTGTTTGCAACTAGAAACAACCGTTCAGGGGAGTGATCAAAGATGTGTTTAAAAACTTGGAAACACTCTGGAAGCTACTGAAGAATGAGGAGACAAATGAGCTCTGAGCATCCACTTACTTCTGTGTGGAAACAACAGAGGAGAGGAGAGGACCTGGCATCAGAGTGAGAAACAGTGGATTAGATTGGCGGTGATCCTGATCTGTTGGGATCAAGAAACGAGAAAGTGGAATCGGAAAACGGTGAGACTCTTTGGATGAATGGGAACGATGAGATTTGTTTGTTTGTTTATGAGTTCCACTGTCCTTGAGATTGGTTGTTTTATACGATATACGCTTTTTGGTGAGCACCTGCTGCTGAGTGAGGTTCGGCTTGGTGAAGAACTGCTAAGTGAGGTGGGGGTGATGTTCCAAATTTCCGCCTATTTTGCCAAGGTTTACGCAAAATGACAGCAAAAAGAAATGCGTCCATTTTTAGGCACCATGTAATTTCCTATCGTTCCTTCAGTGATTTCACCAGTACCTTTGTGGCGCATTGGACATCGATCAGTAATCCTTTTTATGGCATCGGTTTGCATTGCGTTGCATTGTATACTGTACGTAATAATGTGCGTGACATCAGTTTGGTGGATTGTGTTTTTTCTAGCAATACAGTATATATTCTAAACTTCTAACGTACTGTTACTGTTTGTTTATGTACTAGATGTGATGTTGAGTTGTGAGAAGGAAAACAGAAGGGAAGAGGACACAGATGCAGAGCAAGTGGCCAACATACTGACTCATGCAGTACGTAAGTGTGCTTTGTTTATTGTCCAACAAAGTTCCATTTGCTTCCAGATACCTATCCTGCCGAGTGTCTGGGGTGTGTGGCGAATGCTGGACGCAGCGCCGGCTGGACTCCATTTTGGCATTTGTCTGATTTATGGTCTCTTCATCCCAACCCTGTTCACTTGTTCATCGGCTCACCACCTAGCGGCGCTGTTCCACTACAAACTGCCCAAAACAGTCAGGTGAGTAGTAATGCGTGTAATAGTTACATAATCTTGATTGAAGTAAACTGTTGTTTCAGCTCCTTTTTGTTTCACTGCGATCGAGCAGTAATCTTTCTGTTTATCGCTGCGTCCTACACGCCCTGGTTCATGTTGCGAGTGCGGGGTGACACAGGAATTCATCTCACTTGGTCTATTTGGCTGGTGGCCGTGGCTGGTGTTGTCTACACTGTACTCTTCTGCCAGAAGTACGTAGTTATGTCTTTTACAGCATTATCAGTTAGTTCCGTGCAGTACAGCATTTTGAAACGCTCTTTCCAAACTTCTCTTTCTCTTCTCTAATTTCTGTTTTTGTTATAGAACTAAAGGACGGCTCATTTTACTTTTTTTGTATTTCTCGCCCTGGCCATCAGCGATTAGATTAGCTGTTGATATCAGGCCAACAGACGCATCTTTTTGTACGGCAGAGTGGGACGTTACCTACGAAAAGATGTTTCGTACATCTTGATAAGGAAGAGAAGGTTAATAGAGGGTGGTGTAGCAATAGCAAGGAAATGTAAATTGGCTTGTGTCCATCTGATAGTCACTGAGGTCTCAAACAACTGGAGCAAGAGGGGTAGCATCGGTGGTGAAACCAACTTGAGGAATAGAACCAGACCGCAATTGGAGTATCGGACAGTGAGAATCGGGGCTGAAAAGCGTTATAGAGAGTGATCGAAGCTGTGGTTGTGGTGGTCAGGCCGGCGAATGACTGTGAGAAAAGCCACTTCAATGATCCAGTTGCTGAGTGGATAGCGCAGCTCGGCAGCCAAGCCACAAAGGTTGTAACACTTGCAGCTGAGAATATGCAGAAGATAAGCATCATGGAGCTGTAAGAGAAAATTAGGTGGGGGTAAAGGGCTCACACACTCAGTGGTATAAAGCAAGTGTGGCAAAATTGTCAGAAATTTTGCTCCAACAATCACAACATTTCATGAAAATTTGAAGCTGAAAGCAGACCAAGGCCACATGCTGACCAAACAAATGATCAAGGTGGATAGAAATGTTAAGTACAGCACATTAGGTTTGAATTGTAAAAAATTAGACGAATGACCATACATTGTAAGTACATGGGCCGGAAAAATCCGGAGGGGGTATGTGGTTTTTTAGTGGGGGGTTGGGGCGTAGCTGGCCGAGGGGTGTTTTGGCCGGCGATGGGGGTTAAGGGGTTAAACTCCCTCACCCCCATGTATGCCAAATGAAAGTATTTGTATTCGTTTCTGAATTCAAATTTGATTAATATTCAGACGAGAATTCGCCAAAACTTATAGTAAAATACCACTAATTACTAATTTTTCATTTAAAGCTAAAGCTGTGTGTTTTGCAGGTACCCTCAGTTTGAAGTGCCTTTCTACGTGGTTCTCGGCGTTGGTCCAGCGCCAGCAGCGATAGCCGCTTCGGTACGTATGTACATGACAAGAATGCATAAAAGAGTAGCAAGAATGTGCCGCTCAGCGGCCGGCCGAGTGTCGATGCGCTGTACCAAAATTTCAGGACAGGTTGCGAAATTCGCGACCCCTCCAGTAATTGCGCATGCGCTTTATTGCAGCGCAACCTGATTTCTGAGCAAGAATGACGTCAACAAAATGTTTAGTGATTTTCTACAACGGCAATTCATTCCATATTTCGTCTGAGACATTCAGTCATCACAATAACTAAAAGGAGTGTCCAATTGCAAGGCAAGATTGCAAGATGTCTGTGAAATGCATCAGGCTTTTTGTATTTGTGAAACTTTCCATTTTGAACGCAGCACACGTGGCCATGTACGTACACATGCCACATGCTTGCATATTTCAGCTTTTTTACCTTTCTTTCCCTTTATCATGTTGCCGTAGACTTGAGAAATCAACGGCAGCAGCTATATTCCCAAAGACAGATTGAATATCCCGCTCAGAAATCAGGTTGCGCTGCAATAAAGTGCATGCGCAATTACTGGAGGGGTCGCGAAATTCGCAACCTGTCCTGAAATTACTGGAGGGGTCGCGAATTTCGCGACCCCTCCAGTAATTTTGGTACAGCGCATCGACACTCGGCCGGCCGCTGAGTGGCACATTCTTGCTACTCTTTTATGCATTCTTGTACATGAGAATGCATGTAGTGCTTGCAAAAACTACGTGCAGTTTAAATTCAGTTTTGTACATACTGCTGCGTGAATTTTTCAGGATGCTTGGCGTGGTTTCGATCTACTGCTCTTGGGTGGCATCGCGTACATATTTGGACTGTTGTTTTACCATTCAACTGGTGTCATTCCATTCGCTCATGCCATATGGCACTGCCACACAACACTTGGTCACTGTTTTATTTGTCGCTCTGCCGGTTATTGCCGTTGTTGTTCTGCAGTGGCCGATTAAGCGAACAACTTTTACCTCCAGGGAACAATTAATTAAACAAAGCTAATTCAGTCTAGCACTTAATTGTCTCTGCACGAGAAAGTGGGCCAAAATCCTTCATTTCGTGGGGCATGAAAAATTTCAAAATAGCCTGAGACCAATGAGATTATGACTTCTTTATGTATTTTGGCATGAAAAGAACGAATTTGAAGTCCGTTTTCACCTATCTTTCGTAGCCGAGATATGGAGCCCTTCACGTTCTAGATTGTGAGAAATTTTTGTTCCTTTGTTTCAAAACTTTAGATAGTTAAACATACGTAAAATGCTCGCTAAATTTAGTGGTGGTATTCGTTTTTGTCTTAGATGTCGAAAATTGCATAGACTCAACTGACTGATTTGATTGAAACTGGGCAAAAATGAAGTTAAAAATTTTCTGTCTACAAGTATATTGCTTAAGCTTCAGTACAGCTGAATGTAATGATTCATGCAGTTATCTAAAGTGCCAGTGGGCATCAAATACGTGAGTTTCACTGACTAAACATGAATTTATTACTACTAAAACAGAATCAACAGCAAGAAGAAGCGTCTACGTATATCATACTTAGCATTCCGATTGCGCCCAGAAAGTGAGAAACTGCTCCCACAGCAGATAAACCTCTATAACATGTCCAGTTTGTTGTCAGACACTCGCCAGAGTGAGTACGTACTTAAATTTCTTTGTTACTTTCAAATGGAATGAAGGTATGCTGACGATTTGGCGCAAAAATGTGCTGAAACACTGGTTTTTCCGCATTCAAAGGGGCAAAAGTGCCCGTACGCATACACTAACCCCTAGATATCTTTTTATCATTCGAAAGAGAAAAAAATTGCGCATCTTTTGATGTTAAATCGAGGTTTCCTACGACAAAAAATTGAGATTTTTTGCTTTGAAAAGTTTGATGGCCGAAAAAATGCATTTTTCGACATATAAGGCAAAAACGAATGCCGCCACTAAATTCAGCGAGCATTTTTACGTATGTTTAACTGTCTAAAGTTTTGAAACAAAGGAACAAAAATTTCTCACAATCTAGAACGTCAAGGGTTCCGTATCTCGACAACGAAAGAAGATACGCGAAAACGGACTTCAAATTCGTTCTTTTCATGCCAAAATACATCAAGAAGTCATAATCTCATTGGCCTCAGGCTATTTTTAATTTTTTCATGCCCCACACAATGGCCCGCTTTCTACTGTTATTTTAATAATAAAATTTTATTTTAATTTAATATTAATATAATAGAACTAGCCGATTTTAATTTTAATTTAATATTAATATAATAGTCCCCTGTTAGTTTTAATTTAGATTTAATATTAATACTATTAAATAACAATTTTAATAGTATTTTAATAGCATTTTAATAGTAGATTCTAAAATGAACTTAAAAAGTTTTGGACAGACTTTAGCGAATTGGTGAAACAACATCGTTGGCTTGAAATTGCTAGTGTAAGTTGAAAATTTAAATTAGAGATCCAACTTAGAAGCATTTTTCTCTGTAAATTCATGACCATTCTTTTTAAACTGACTTTGTCTGAACATGGTTTTTTTAAGCATACATGTAACAGGGGAGTCTGGGGGTCTGCCCCCCACTCGAGTTAGGCCAGACCCCCGGATGGGGACCCATCCCTCGAGACGACTTTTCCGACCCCATTCCGATTTTTCTGGCAAGTAATTTTTTGTGCAAATTTTTGCGATTTTCTGCAATTTCAGACACAAAAATTGCGAAAATGGCCTGTAAAACAGCACTTTTTAGCTGTATTTCAACCCAAATTAGCGGTTCTTGACGAAAAATTGCGATTTTTTACGCTTTTTGAGCGTCTTTTAGTGCCCAACCCCGTCCCAAAATTTGGGCTCAGACCCCCGGCCCGCGCCAGACCCACCAACCCGGTCTCCCTTCCGCAGATGACCTGTTAAGATATTCGAAATTGCATTCGAACAGAACCTAGGCATTAAAATTTGAAGGAAAATATTGATGCATAGTTATAGAGACATTTTGACAGGAAAAGACTGTTACATAGGTTATTGAGTAGGTTAAGGTCCTTTTGTCATTCATGCCTATACTGTGAAAAGTTCCACAGTTTCCAAGATTCGAGATTCAGAGGGCTGTCAGACACCTTCAATGTTTATCATTTTTTGAGGTAAAATTCTGATTTAAATTCTAGTATGGTAGGTAACCCCTTCATTGTCAAACAAGGTCAAACTATTAAAATGCTATTAAAATACTATTAAAAATAAATTTTAATATTCAGCCCCTCTTTGTATTTTTAATTTAATTTAATATAATAGTAGGCCCTCTATTTTAATATTAATACAGATTTAATACTATTAAAATGGCACTATTAATAATAGTTTTATTTTAATATTAATATATTAAAATAACAGTACCGCTTTCTCATGCAGAGACCATTAACGCCGTTTATGGTACTTATATTGTTAAGCAGCCCAGTGGTGGCGCCATACGTACATATCAGTCACATACACATACGTACATTTAGCTATTATACCCCTGAGCTTATGATTGTTATACATTGATTGCTTTTGCAGGTGTGGTCTTGCACTATTTTGCCGTCTACACCCGGCTACAGTTGACCTCACAGTATGACGGAAATATTGAAGTCGAGCTCTCAAAACATCCGAATACTGACTCGATTTTGACTCCAGCTGACTATTGTGGATAAACTTCTGTTCCATTATTAACTACAGTGTGATAAATACTAAGCAGAGAAATGTCTCTAAAATGTCAACTTGCAAATCGAGTTGGCAAACATGCATGGTTCATGGCACAGTTCAATTCAATCCAGTGGCGCATCCAGGGTGTGTAGGGTGGAGGTACCTTTGCGGTGGAGGTAGGAAGAGAAGGCCTGTCAACAATAAGAGAAACTAATCAGTCATGTACTAAAACTGTCTATTTTATGCTCAGAACGCTTTTTCATTTCGGTTTTGAAGGCAAATTTTGCTAAATTTTCATATTCTGGTTGGGCCGCTGCCCAACCAGGCACTTTCAAAATTTTACACCCCCTTTTCCGAAATCCTGGATACGCCACTGTAGTAAATATCGTCATGGCCCATATGCTCTTGGGCAGACATATCTGTCGGAAGACTCGAATGCTATGGATGTTTTAGTAAGGGTATGTCGAAATCGCGCATTTTCATTCTTTTTTCTGATTTGTTGTTAAAGGATCTCTCAAAGCAAATGCGCCAAAATATGCATCTAAGGTAGACCTACTCATATGAAAAAATTGGTATGCCGAGAAATCTATCGGAAGGCCTGTTCGTTTAAACCGTTTGTTTACGGTTTTCGACGCGTATTTATTGAGTAGATACTGTAGTGACAATTTACACGGTCCCACCGGTATGCGTCATGGTTGCGTCAATTAGTATATTTCATATTGTCCGGCCGCGTCGTTGGCTCAGTGGGTAGCTCGCTGCCTCTGAGTCACGGCGGCCCCTGCATCCCTAGCGGTTGTAGTGGTTCATCCTCTCGGCGCGGCAAGTTTCTTGCTGCAAAGAGTTGGTCGTCGGCACAACGCTCCACCCAGGCCACCGAAAGCTGGATACAGCGAGTAGGTAAAATGGGAACCAACTGGATCTGCCGTTGCACCGAAGCCACTCCACAAAGCATGCCGCGTTGGGAAGAACATCTACGATGTCAGAAGCTGTCTGAGAAACCAACTATGCCGGGGAGCCCTCGGCCGTCGGGAGCTGTCAGCATCATGGCATCGACACGCCGGCCGCCCTCCTGGTGACCGGCACCCAGCAGCATGGCTAGGAGTGGCTGGCAGTGAAAGAAGGGCAACGTCCGAGATGACGAATCACGGGGAAGCGAAATGGACCTCGAGTCTGATCGCAGGCCGTAAGGCCCCCCGCACATCGGATCGGATCGGATCATATTGTCCGAAAAAGGGACAGATTACTGGCCGGTTGCGCCTCCTGGGAAACTGCCGTTTCTAATCTTGCTTAAATATTTAATTTTAGGCTGACATTGAACCTAAAACCAAAGTGTAAAGCCCAGGTGGTGGGTGGAAACTGAATGCTTTCTCTCAGTTGGGATTCTCTCAGTTCAAATTGAGAATTCATTGTGTACACTTAATTTTCTGTTTTGATAGGTAAACTGTACACTCCAGTGGCCATGGTTGGCGGGCGGATAATAGCCCTAACGGAATGAAATATTTTGCAATAACAACTCAAAAGCAAGCGCTTACTGCAAGCAAGCAAAAAGCAAGATGCTGTCTGGTGAATGAAACAAGACGACTTGCCCCTTGGTAGGGCGGCTGATCTGTTTAACTTAAGCCTAACCATTGGTCTAAGGCTAAGTCAATGCATGAAATAATGCTTAAAGTAATCCGATCCGATCTGGCGGGGGGTCGTACAATGAACGGCCCTACGATCAGACCTGCACGGTCCATTTCGTTACCCCTTATATCGTCATCTCGGACGTTTGCCCTTCTTTCACTGCCAAGCCACTCAAGCCATGCTGTTGGGCGCCAGGTACTAAGAGAGTGCCTGGCGTGGTGACGTCATGGTGCCGACAGCTCCCAGCGGCCGCCCGGCCGAGGAGGAGTAAACCGGTATAGGCCGTAATGCTGGTTTCTCAGACGGCTCCTGACGTCGTTGATCTTCCCTCCAACGCGGCATGCTTTTAGGAGCGGCTTTCGGTGCAACGGCAGATCCAGTTGGTTCCCATTTTACCTACTCACTGTAACCAGTTTTCGGTGGCCTGGGTGGAGCGTTGTGCCGACGACCAACTCTTTGCAGCAAGAAACTTGCCACGCCGAGAGGATGAACCACTACAACCACTAGGGATGCAGCGGCCGCCGTGACTCAGAGGCAGCGAGCTACCCACTGAGCCACTGACGCGGCATGCTTAAAGTAAATCCTGATTCTAAATTTGAGATTAAAACTAAGCGCAAGCGTAAATCTAACTGGTTAATTGCGATGTGGGGATACTGTCCGAGTACGAAATTTTCGGCAACTTTTGCAAGGGCTGTAAATTTGTGTAATATGCGGCTGCGTCTTACCTGATTTTCAGGAAAACTTGCGAAAAATACCGGCTTCCGATAGGTTACCACGGTATAGCTATTTTTCAAAAGATGACCT
Organism: Sabatieria punctata; assembly: GCA_030248155.1. Taxonomy (NCBI): domain Eukaryota; kingdom Metazoa; phylum Nematoda; class Chromadorea; order Araeolaimida; family Comesomatidae; genus Sabatieria; species Sabatieria punctata. The sequence continues at coordinate 102,798 of JASANB010002582.1, forward strand.
AGAAAAGTTCGTTTTTCTATTTTTTATAGTGATGACCGTCGTTAAAAATGGGCCACTGTCCTGGGGTTTCGATCCCAATCTTTCTAACTGTTCTTATTCTGTAGCTAGGGAAATGGTCTACCGATCTGGCCTTCGTACGAATGTACGTCCATGAGTATGAATTTTATAGCAAGTGTTCTAAGTCTGGTTCCGGGGTGAAATCGGCCGACAATCGATGAAGTGAGGCGTTATGACGATAGCGCGTAACCTGAGGTAGCATGCAGTGATTGGGTGTGGATATGCTGGTGTGTTAGTGTGCAAGACAATAATCTAAAAGCCAAAAGCAGTTGTTTGATATCTGATTCGGTCATGTTTGTTAAAGATTTACAATTTGGGTGCGCACGTTTTACGTGATTTCTTCAACGTGAAACCAAAAACACGTATCTGAGGTAAAGTTGAATATAGCATTCAGTAATTAGACGTTGATGTGTAAAATAATAATCAAGGGAAGGTCAGCAGTCATTTGATACCACATTCGGTCGTTTGTGTTCGAAAGTTGCAATTCGAATGATCTCGGCAGTTAGTAGTTTACGCACCGTTCGCACCGTTACGCACCGTACGTACCGTTCGCATCAGCAGCGACTCCAATTGGGCGCCGATCTTTTGGAGTGGTGAATTTGCTTAGATCGATCAGAGAACCGGTCTATTTCAGCTTGCATTAACAAATTGCGCGTTTTGGTGGCAAAGTACTTGGAAAATTAGCTTCTTTACAATTTAAAAAGAAAAAAGCGTAAATAATCCCGTGTGTCACAGCGGCCCCCCGGCACCCGTGGAAGCGGTGTGTTTGTGGGTTTGAAACCTGTTGAGGCGATGGGAAGTAGTTGACACAAAGCCCAACCAAGGCCGTCGAAAGTCAGCAATGGCAAGTAGATAAATGTACTAAGGCAAGTACCAAGCCGGCGCTGTCTAGCACCCACTGATAGCAAAAGGGGGGTTGTTGTTAATTGTCATTGCCAACCTAAATCAAGCAGCCATCAGGCAGACATGTTAAGTGGGGGATCGGCAGAATCGGCCGGCATGGCGTGCGTTGGACATGCCTATGGTCCCAAAGTAAAATCCTAAAACAGTTCCGCCCAACTCCCTCTGGGTAGCCAGCAATGGCCATCCATGGTTCTCTCTGATGGAGCCATTTTCCATAGTAAAACTCCAAAACACCCCTAACGAAAATCACTGAAGTGGCCATAATTTTAATTGTTTTAACGTACAGTACATGTACATGTAGTTTCGATTTGAAGCCATTGGGCGAACATTATCTCAATTTCACTTTAAGTTGTAGTAGTTGTGGAAAGTCAAAAGTTTCGTTTTCAAAAGGGTGGTGTGTAAAGCACTGACAGGGCCCTTTGGGCGAGAGATGATTCTACTGCTATCAAATTTTTCCCTGACCGGACACGAAATTCCCTGAATTTTCCCTGATTCCCTAAATTTTCTTTAAATTATGTGACTTTTCGATGACTCTCAGGTCAGGTCAGGTTTTCCTTTTCAGGTCCCGCACGACCTCTGGTTTATAACTATCGGTTATCAGTTAAGTGATATGGCAGCAGCCCTAAATCCATGAGAAAACACTTTGGTTTCATTATTGACTCAGCTCTTTCCCCTTTATTTGGTGCTGCAACTTGGAGATGATGGTGACAATTTCCGTTTCTGTTCTGCACATTCTGTTTTCTTTACTGATGCTTTTTCGTTAAAAGATTCAATGCACCCTGCTACTTTTCCACCAAAAAGGCGTAATTTGTTAATGCAAGCTGAAATAGAACAGTTCTCTGATCGATCTAACCAAATTCACAACTCCGAAAGATCGGCGCCCAATTGGGGTCGCTGCTGATGCGAACGGTGCGTAACGGTGCGTACGGTGCGTAAACTACTAACTGCCAATGACATGGACCACGGTATACACATGGACACGAAGTTGAAACCGCCTTCATTTACCCATCTCTACCGCAGTTGCGCGTGAGTTTACCCATCAGCTGAAACATTAAACGCTCCCGCGACGCTCCCACCGAGGAAAATTAAAAAAAAGAAGAAAAAAAGAACAAGTTAGGTAGTTTGTTTGTTTATTTGACTTATGGAATCTTTTGTAGAACCAAATTCCGGTACAACAACGATTTTCTAAGGTAATTTAGTTAGTTTTTAACAATTTTTTTCACGACTTTTTCGAACCTTTTTTGTCATCCTCCCAGAATCAGTAGGTGAGTTTTCGGGAACGAATTACGGGTCTATGCACGTTCGTATAGGTTATTTGTGTTGTGTTTCGGGTGTTGTTGTTGCACTTCCGATTACCAACTCTGTCCTACCGGCTGTCTGCGGTGCAGTTGTGGAGCAGCAACAGTTTGTTTACTCTTGCAGTAAACCAACGTCCGAACAACAAACTAGTATCACACACACGCACTACTAATAGTCCAACCGCACACTAACACAACACAACACAGAGAGAGGCGGTCGACTGACTAACATAGCATTTTATGTATGTCCAGACACATCAACCACCCCTTTCCTTTTTAGAGGGTAATCTCGGGCTGCCTGCATCTTCCTGACATTCCACAGTTGACCGTCTGAGAGTCTGTACTTGAATCTTCCCAACACTGCCATCACTGTGTAGCACTTCTTGGACCAGGGCGACTGTCGCTTTTGAGCATGGCTTTTCCTGACACGAACGCTCTGTCCTTTGCGGTAGACTTGCTGCCAGGGCGGCTTCCTTCTGCCTGAGTTGGTGTCAACTTTGTGCGATTTCTCACTGTCCGCGGCAGTCCCACTTGCCTTCTCCAAATCTCCCTTCCCTTCCTCCTCTTTGGGGCATGACTGTTGGGAGTTGTGGGCTCTGCGCCACTTCTGTTCTCCTGGCTGCACTTGACTGGTTGCCCTCGGTTCAGTGTCTTGCACAGTTGCGCATCTGGGGCCCTCCTGGATCGTGGTGCCGTTTGAATCCACATCAATACGCACTCCTCCCAGTGCACGCAGCACATCCATGCCCAGTGTGTTCTTGCACGAATCTGCGAACACGTAAACTGGCATTGTCACTGATCGTCCTTGTAACGATAACTGTGCCCTGAATTGTCCGGCGGTGGCAAGTTGTGAATTGTCAAAGTTCACGAGTCGCTTGGCTGGCTTGACTGCAGTCGTTCTGAAGCTCCTGCGCCACTCTGACTCCGTGATACCAGTTATATCTGAGCCTGTGTCTACCAACATCGGTACCACCTGACCCTTGCGGTCCTTGTGTGGTTTGATCAGCACTTGGCAGCATGCTGACTGTTGTAGACATCGATTGGCGGTGCGCTCTCCTCTGGCTGCTACCCCAACTCGAATTGCTCGATTCTTGTAACTGGTTGACCCTGATCTGCACATCTTAGCGAAGTGACCAACTCTCTTGCAGTTGCGGCACTCTCGTCCCTTCGCTCTGCACGATCTGGCGTTCTCTCTGTGACCATGTCTGCCACAGGCTGCGCAGACTTCTTCTGCATCTGACTTCTCTGTGTCGGACTCGGAATTGCTTACAGGCATGGCGGGCTGGGAACGGCGCTCCTGGCCTCCTCTCTGCCCCTTTAGTCCTCTGCGTTGATTCCAGTCCCGAGTGGCCGCTCCGATCTGCCCAGGTAGACCTCCCGTCAGTTTGGCAGCATCCTGGCGCGCCGTCTCGTGTGCTTGTGCGATGTCGGCAAATCTGTTCAGGTTGACTTGTCTCTCAGCCAGCAACTTCTCCTGTGTCTTGCGGCAGCTCATTCCCTTGACCAACTGTATGGCCAGCAGGTATTCTGTCAGGTCCGCCTCTGTGATGACACCTTCTGTGACTGGGAAACTGCACTCCTGGATCAGCAGGCGTAGCTCCCTCACATAGTCAGCGATTGGTTCACCAGAGTGTTGCGACCTCTGCAGAAAATCGAAGTGAGCTCTGACTGCATTGGTGGGGCGATGAAATACACGTCTGGCAGCCGCTAGCAGATCTGCATAGGAGGTAGTCTCATTGCTGAACTCTTTCTGGCTCGCCAACTGTGACAATGCCGCAGCTCCAATGTACGAGATCAGGAACTCCTTCTTCTCCTTGTCTGTGAGCTTGCCCTCTGCAGGTCTAGTTGCGTCCACACCGGCAATGAATGAGCCAAACAGCCGCTCCCACAATGGCCATGACAGCACCGGTTGCTCTCCTGTATGTGCCCAGTAGCGGTCTGGTGCTGGCAGGTAGAGTTTTCTGGTTCCCTGATGTGCCATTTGAGTAGGTAGCGCTGTTGTCTGTCAGTCTCGATGGATCACTCTGGTACAGCACGTGCGACCCTGGTCCACACCGATACGACGGCGATGTCTGCAGTTCCAGTCGGTAACGTCTGCACGCAGGTAGGGGTCCACTTGAGCACTTGGTGGTGGTGGCTGGCGCGTGTGGCTGGAATCCAAACCAAAGTCGCCACTGTTGTGTTTCGGGTGTTGTTGTTGCACTTCCGATTACCAACTCTGTCCTAGCGGCTGTCTGCGGTGCAGTTGTGGAGCAGCAACAGTTTGTTTACTCTTGCAGTAAACCAACGTCCGAACAACAAACTAGTATCACACACACGCACTACTAATAGTCCAACCGCACACTAACACAACACAACACAGAGAGAGGCGGTCGACTGACTAACATAGCATTTTATGTATGTCCAGACACATCAATTTGATCAGCAGAGAGCGATTAAGATACTCCGGAATCCTGCAAAATGCTTTCATTTTAAGCTATTCGCCTATATAATAGGGATTTTTCGAAAGTTCGAAAAAACAAGAATTCCTTTTTTAATAGTAGGTGATGGCAGATGGATAGGCAGACATGGGCCGCAGGGGATAAGGGAGGTTTACCCCTCCCCTCGCCGGTCAATACTACCCCTCGGCCGGCCATACCCCCACCACCCGGAGGGAGAAAATTTTCGCTTAATTAGAATAGGCGTTTTTTTGGACTTTTTTCCGGGACCCCCCAGATCTCCAGCCAGACCCCCTCCGGATTTTTCCGGCCCATGCATGTGGATAGGTACTAGAGATGCAACCATAATCCGGTATTTTTAGCTCAAAATGCGATGCCTGCAAAGACATTCTGGTCGATCCAAACGCCAACGTTGATGAATTGTATGAGCTGAGTGTGGAGAACAGCGATTGGCAAAAAAGTAGGTCAGCTGATAGATCAGGTCAACTGCGGTGGCTTGGTTGTGCCCAGCGTTGTTGCCTGCGGAATTTGCTGGAAAGCCTGGCTGGTTTATTCCTGTATCACTGCTGAGCAGACTCTCTATTCGCCATTGGTGCAGTTCCCACAGCATTAAAGCCACTTTCGTTGAAGCTGTGCTGTTGCTTTTGGAAGAAGAACAACCGGTTGATGACTTTTTAGGCACTGATTTCTCATGCCGTCGGGGTCATGAGTTTTCTCGTATTTTGATTTCGAAAATAGGTAATTGCCTGTGCAAGAAGCTTGTCAAGAAGTTGTCTGATAGCTCTAGTAAGATGAATATTGTTAATAAGGCTTATAAGCTCAAGTCTAGAAAGTATTGACTGCGATACGTTTTTGTGTGATCTCGTCGTTGTCTGTGCAAATTTCTGCATCTGGTCTCTGTTTGGTGAAAATCTCGTGCTGACGATGACTGTATTATTGCTTTGCAGTGCCACAGTTGAAATACATCTCTATGCTGCTTGTCCGTTCGTTGTACTTCTTCGATTAGGTACCAGTTTGTTGATTCGGTCGATTTTCGGGGTCGCGCAACTGTGGTATAGGGGGAATTTTCAGCTTCGTGTCCATGTGTATACCGTGGTCCATGCCAATGATCTCCCCATATTGGGCTTCGGGGGATATTATTCCATATTAAAATTATTTATTTATTATTAGGTAATATCGAATCGGCGCTGGGGGAATCGGCGCTCGGCGCTCGGCTAGAAAATACGGTAGCGATAATGCGGGAAAAGTTTGCGCTTGGGCTAAAATATGGAATTATACATCCGTAAACGGCTGCGCGAGTTTACATGTTCCCACTTTTACATAATACAGTCATGTCTCGTTAATCCGGACAAGTTGGGACCGGCCAATTTTGTCCGGATTAGCGAATTTCCGGATTAACGAATCGAACCTAAAACACTGTTTTTCAGGTTAAAAGCCTAAATGACAGCTTTTTGTTAGTCGCATATCGGATTCTGCAGCTGTACCTCCTAATTAAAACCCAAAAACTTATTTCAGCTGATTATAGCTCCCAAAAAGGCAAAAATAATCCGATTCTGACTCAACGAAAAGCATTATTCAATTGAAAATTCACACCTGAATTGAAAAATTGCGCATGAATTTTGTCCTAATTAACCAAATCCGGATTAACGAATCACTTCACCATACAAATTTCGAAGTTGGGACCCCAAATCTTCTGTCCGGATTAACGAATCCGGATCCGGATTAACGAGTCATATAACATGGGGGAAAATTGGGACCTGGCCTAATCTTGTCCGGAAGGCGAATATCCGGATTAACGAGGTCCGGATTAACGAGACATGACTGTACATACAGACAGCCTTAAGGCGGATTTATACTTCTGCCAACATGATGGCATGGCACTGGCCAGTACAGTAGGCGTTGTGGATGGGCGTGCTGGATCCTGTTTAGAAATAAGACAAAGGTTGGCGAGGGTTGACGCAATATTAGCTCACCAGTACAGTACTAGATCAGTGTGAGGGCACAGAAACTATTGCTCCGGCGAATCACACTCTGTTGCGTGAGAAGTGAAACGTTGCTTGCTTACTTGCGACTCAGCAGTAACATGGCACACAAGAGGTAGCGAGAAAAGTTATTCAACTGTTGGCGTATCATTAACCTATACGAGCACTCTAACTTCGATTGATCCACTCAGCATGAGGCCACCAAGACCAAACCTTACCGTACAACATGGTTGACAAAATGCAACTTTATGAATTTAGAATACGTAGATGGCTATGTACATACGTACAACAAACCAAGCAACGCTGGAAAATTCAGAACCATCCGACCAACATACTTACTGTAAATACTGTATTTATATTTGTCAAACAGGCCCTCCGGAAAATGCTTGACACCGATTTCGTCGTCAATGTATGGCACTGTTTCGTTCATCTTTATTTGATTTACGGACAGAAAAATGCCTATGGTAGTAGGTGATAAAAAGCCGTTCCTCTAGAACGGAAAATGGTTTAGCTAAGGCAGCTGTGAAGTTATTATCGGTCTATCCCCCTCACTGACGTGGACATTAGAAACTTACGGCTTCTGAAGAGGTCGAGTCATCTGAATTCGGTCGAGTCCTTGAAGGGTTCTTTACAGTGTATATTGCAAATCAGAAATAATCGTGCGGCAATCCTTGGCACAACGAGAAATTTCGAAAATAATGTGTTTAGAATTTAAATTTCGCGCTGGCTATGGTATCTTAGATGTTCACGCAACAGAAGAATTTATATTTCGCGCTTCTTAGTATTTTAGATGTTCACGCAACAAATCAAAAATTAGCGCCGAGCGCCGATTCCTCCAGCGCCGATTCGATATTACCTATTATTATCGTAGTAGGAAAAAACCCCCCCCACTCGCCGGCGAGCTGGCGGGATTACTGTAGTCCGTTCGAATTCTTGCGTGGTGTAAACGTGAAGTTCGTTTTTGCCAAAATCGCATTATTTTTAGTGCGATGAAGCTGGTAGAATGCTGGAAAGTGCTCAGTCGTCCGAATTTAGTGAAAGTTAGTCACCCAAATATTAGATGTTGACAGACAATCTGGTTGTTTTGCGTCGTCGAAGCGTGTGGTGAGCGATTATGGCGGAACAGTAACAAGAATTTTCCACCAACGGATAGCCTACCTAGCTGATAGAACCAGAAGAGAAGGGCTCTAGCAAGACGGTTTAACTGAAGCAAACTCACTTAGCCTTGGGATCATGGAGGAAAAAATTGCGATTTTTTCGATTTTGAGCGTTTTTTAGTGCCCAACCCCCTCCCAAAATTTGGGCTCAGACCCCCCGGCCGGCGCCAGACCCCCCAACCCCCTTCGGCGGATGACCTGTTACATGTATGGTGTTTTTGGAATTTGGGGGTAGGCCTACCTACGTTTATGGAATAGAATCAAGACAAGACACTCTGACAATGCAATGATAAATTGTTCAGTAGCGCGTTCTGGGCTCGAGAGCCGAGTGTAGCCGAGCTTTTTCAGGTTGGTGAGCATCTCTGCAAACTAGCGGTATCATCATGTGCATCCCTGACTGCAATTATCAAGCACTACCCATGACCCGACTGAAAGCGCGACCGAATTGGTTGCTGACATACATGTAGCCGTCGACCGACTGGAACCAAATTTTCCGCCGGACATGTACTGAACCTGAAGCGCTTCCTGTCCGTCAATCAGTCAGGTTAAACTGAAAGCCTTCGTTCAGACGATACTCGTACGCTTCTGCCGTGGAAGAAGTCACTGCAAAACTACACTAGAGATCTTAATTACGCAATTGTTACTTCTGATTGGATGATTTGTCTTGTCTCTGTGTGCACGATGCTTTTTAGGCGGGAAAATAAGTGATAAGAAAGAGTTTTGCTATATATAACACCCACTCTAACCTGTTCGTCATTGTTTGTTTGTGTATTAACTTCTTCAGTACGTAAGGCCGTGCATAAAAAACCAGAAGTAAATCATTGTACTGATCGCGTATCGTCTGTCTATCGACCAAGAATCCAAACTTGGTGGGTTCAGTGTCGTGCACCGCTTGTTCGGTAGGGCAGAACTACTGTTGTTTGTGTATGACATACGCATTTACCATACACAATAATACACAATTGTTTTTCTGAATGTGTATTCACAAATTACAATACACAACATTTGCCAGTGAATGTGTATACAACACGCACATTTTGAAAATCCAAATCCAAACAACAGTAGGCAGAACATCCCTAGTTTGTGGTGCGTGCGTCAAGGCGTTGCTGGTGACCCTGACGCCACCTGGTCATTGTTGCGACAGGAGTGCCGAAACATTTTGTGCCCCCTTTAGCTTCCCACCCCACGATTGTACCAGCAATCGTTGGGCTTTTGCGTCATCTGTTTAGTCAACCTGGTTTCGAACCCACAACATCTCCCAGATGCCGGGGCTGCCTTAGAACACAAGGGCAGCGAACTGAACCTTTGGTAAAGGCGAAGACGAATTCGGGTACTACATACATACAGCAGGTGTCTTTTGCAACAGAGCCCACTTTCTCAGAAAATTTATTCAACTGTAGGTAGAAAGGTAAAAAGTTATACTTTGGCGATCAAACAAATGCTAGCTCGTGGTAGGTACCGTAACCTCCGCAATTTGAAGATTCTCCTTGTTATTGATCGGACCTAGATGAAATCGTCGAATTTTTAGAGTCTGGCAAAGGCCGGCCTATGCATTAAACGTTGTTTTTTCGAGAGGAACAATCCACCAGCAAACCTGTTTTGTCATCTATGGTTACTAAAAGAAAAAACAGTTTTATTTTCTTTTTTGTATCTCACGAATGCTGTGGCACATTCTCTGCCACCAGCGTTTATGCCATTCCTAACAACGGCGCCTACATTTTTCTACATGAGAAACTTTAACTTCATCGTCCACTGGTTAAAACCCGACACTACTGTAGAGCAGCCACTGAGAATAGATTCAGCTAAATTCTATGACTAATTATTCGTTGGCAATGATTCAAATACAACTGCAAAACACTTCTATTTTATAGCGGTAGTTGAGCAGAAATATGTTCTATTTTGTTTCACTTGCACGTGCTGATAAACACGTTTGCGGAGTTTGAACTTCCCGCGCCACTTTGCTACACACCGAACGGCGCTACAGTAATCCTCACGGCGGCGGCCGAGTGGGGGGGTTTTTTTCCGGGAATCATTATTATTATTGCGCAAGCTGCTGAAAAATTGCACCTATATTTAGTTATCTTTTATATGTGTACTATGAAAGAGGAATGAGAATAAGTGACAATCGCCACCAATTTTGGTGTCCTAACAACACCGTGCTTTGTGGCCTGTGGAATCTTTTTTGGGTAAACATCGGTTTTATCGGTCCCTCAGCGGCCGGCGCATTAGGCGCATGCTCTGACCTTTAACGCGCGCGCGAGAGGCGGCCCGGCCGGCCGGCTGACCAGGCCAGGGCAGAGCTATTATGATAGAGATAGCGGCCGATTACAAAATATTGCGGCGGTCGAGCGCTAACACAACAGGTTTATGCACGATACACATACCACACAAGCAAAAAGCATTGCACACAAACATTGCAATAAGCACAGCATATACGTACTACGTACTACCGACAAGCAAAGCACTCCAACAGTGATTACACGATTAATTAACACGATACCAAAGAGCTATCTGTAACAGCAAGTTATCGAATACAGCGAGTCCTTTCTGTCCGTTAAACTGACGCCACATAAACTCATCCAAGTAAGAAGATACCATGTCACCTTGTGTGCCGTTCATGTGCTTGAAACGTCGCTTACACTTCTGCCAAAACTGCTCTACGTTGTTGGTATGACATCCGGTAACGGGATCAACAAAGTTGACCGAATGGTTGACTGACTGCCACTGGTACGGAGGTACGACAGGGAGATGAGGAATGCCTGTATAGGCAGCCCATTGATCAGAGTGGATCATCGTTCCAGGTGAGACGTTTTCCTGAAAACATACAAACATCTACAGTACGTATTGTATGTACAAACGCTCAATACGCCAGTTACGGGAAACCAAAAGGATATTTCCAAAACAAACGAAATATTTTGATTCGGCATTGTTTAAAACCCCTTTGTGCAAAGTTATTCTTTTCAACAGCTGGAAATACTTGGCCAAATTTACTCTGACCAACAATCAATGTTTGTTCTTGCGCACTAATTCTGGCATGCCACTATTTGTTTCAAGCTCAAACAGCATGCCTGAATAGAATTTTATATTGCTAAAAATGAATCGTTTTAGGGGCTAAAAATTACAGTGAACACGATGGTGCAGTCCGTTTCATTGGATTTTAAACTTATTTATCAGTAATTGGGTTTTTAATGATTGACGTTATAGTTAAGAATAAATGTGTTTGCAGTCAAAGACCTGAATAATTGGCAGCAAGGTACCGGCAGTGCGGTCTTCGACAAATTGCAGAACGCCGATCTTTCTTTCAACGTCGTACATACCGAACACCCATCTCTCAGCAACACGCCTTCCTCTATGGTACTTGCGCTTCGCCATCAAGCTCTCGTCGATTTGAACGACCTTATCGACACCGCCGAGTAGGACAGGATTCTGTTCCAACCACCACGAGCAACAGTCTCTGAAATACTGATACCACTGTATAGCTGTTTCACAGTGAACTCCGGCCATGTCATTGGCTAACGTAACAGGGGTCTCATTAGCCCATAGGTACGCTACCAATAACAAGGTCGGCAGCTCCAGATTTGGCATTCTCAAAAAAAGAACCAAAACGTATCGTTTGTTTTCGACCCTTGTGTTTCGGACACCTCCAGACAACACCATCGAGTTTGAAGCTGGCGTCTTTGACAAGTGACATGTCCTTCTGACATTCTGGCACGGAACACTTTGTAGGACCGGCAGAGATCAGCTGATGTTGACGGCAAAACTCAATCGCTTTCTCTACTGTGTCAAACTGCCGAATATGTTGAAACAAAGGGGCAGACATAGTCAAACAGTGGATTGAAGTGACCGTTCCGATCCATATTTATACTTGAGGTCAGCGGAAACCCTCAAGTTATTTTTCGGAGCTAATTGTTGTCTTAAGTATCCCAAACGTGGTCACCGGAAACCCGCAAGATATTTTTCTGAGCTAATTATTGTCTTAAGTATCCCAAACGTGCCGGAAACAAGAAAGCCTGCAGCATTAGTGGGGCATGTGCAATGTATTGTAACTCGCCGCTCTAATCGCTCGATTAATGGGGCAACGTGCAGTGTATTATAATAACCGGCCGCTCTAATCTCGGCGCTGGCCTGGTCGGCCGGCCGCTCGCGCGCGCGTTATGGTCAGGCCATGTGCCTAATGCGCCGGCCGCTGAGGGACCGATAAAACCGATGTTTACCCTTTTTTGTAGCTGTTGTGTTGCTGTTGTGGTGTTGTGTAGTAATTAAACCAACTACGCCCAAACTTACTAACCAATTAGGTTTCATTCGCGCGGAAATAATATAATATCCTTTATAATTATCGGCCGGTGGATTAGGAATGCAACAGAATGCCAAATACATAGGTATTATGTAGGCCTAATGTATGACTTCAGGAACCGAATCAATCATTCCGGATAGTACTACAGGGTGTCTCAAAAAAATGATCACATTTCTTTTTACTGCCAGTTCCCAGGGTTCGTGCGGGACCTGGAAAGTCAGGGAGTCATGGAAAAGTCAGGGAATTTAAAAAAAGTCAGGGAATCAGGGAAAAGTCAGGGAATTTGGTGTCTGGTCAGGGAAAAATTTGATAGCAGCAGGAACATCTCACGGCCAAATGGGCCTGTCAGAACTTTACACACCACCCTTTTGAATATCGGTCTTCTGACATTATAATACTACTACTTAAACCGGAAATTTACCCTCTGAATACCGTTTAAATGCGTTTTACAAAGCCAATTTGTCAAAATTTTCTCACATTTGTTGCGGTTTCCTCACCCTGGTTGGTTAGGGAATTTTTACTTTGGTCATGGAAAAGTCAGGGAAAGGTCAGGGAATTTTGCTATACAAAAGGCGCATGAACCCTGTTTCCGCAAATGTTGACCAAATAGGCTGAAAATTGGACTATAGGTGCCAAAATTCGGGGAATTTTGTGTTAAAGTTTGGTGCACTAGGTTTGACTCATTCCCGAGAAATTTCAGAAAAACTGAAATTTGTTAAATCCATAGTGAAAGCCGGTCACCGAAAAAATGATCACATTTCTTTTCACTGCCACTTCCGTAAATTTTGACCAAATAGGCTGAAATTTGGATCATAGATGCCAACATTCGGGGAATTTTATGTGTTAAAGTTTGGTGCACTAGGCTTGACTAATTCTCGAGAAATTTAAAAAAAAGTGAAATTTGGTAATTTCAATAGCGAAAGCCGGTCACCGAAAAAACGCTACATTACATTATCGCCTAAACTCTAACGATAGCGTTGGAGTTCATGCGTCAACTTTTTACACACGAATTACCCTGAACTTCTGCGTCTACACTCCAAATTTCATCCAATTCCGACAAAAATTAGAAAAGATACAGGAAAAGGAAATGTTTACATTTTTCGTGACCGGCTTTCACTATTGAAATTACCGAATTTCACTTTTTTTTTAATTTCTCGGGAATGAGTCAAGCCTAGTGCACCAAACTTTAACACATAAAATTCCCCGAATTGTGCCACCTGTGGTCCAAATTTCAGCCTATTTGGTCAAAATTTGCGGAAATGGCAGTGAAAAGAAATGTGATCATTTTTTTTGAGACACCCTGTAGTTAAGTTAGTAGTAAGTAAGTAGGAATCTGACTGAAGGTTTCTCAGCTATCTAAGTCGAAACTTTTATCATTATCTCATTTACGATTTTATCGAAAACACTTATTATAGATACAGTCTTTTGCCATAAAAAGACCACCTGACCTTCGTATAACACTGCTTTCTGTGCAAGAGATAACGCCCTCATTTTTGAGAATGCTAATTTTGATATTTTTCACGTTGACTGAAACTAAAAATGCGCCAGATTTTAGCCGATTGTGCTAGAAAGCTGAGCTCATCAGTTTCTTAAGCCCATATAAAGATTGGTTAACTTACAAAATTTAGGAAAGATCCGATGAAGGGTTCGCGAGATATTTATGTTCAAATTTGATGTCTGAAAATTCGGGTCAGTTCATTTCGGAAGGGATTAACTCCAGGCTTCAGAAGACTAGGAGACCAGGACTTGGCCAAAACAAACTCTTAACAAATAATAATAATCGTGCCAAAAATTGACGGAATGGCGGCCATTTAAAATTATTCGGAAAACTAGAAAAATGGCCAGACGGTCTTTTTTTGGCCAACACTGTATATAGCTAACGGCATATTCACAACAGGCGATGTACGTCACTGTTAAAATTGTACTACAAGCAGTTAATTATAAAAGAACGAAGGGTGGGCCCTTTTGAAGCTGGGTCTTTTCCTCGCTTTGGCCCTTTTGACGCTGGGCCCTAATCACACTTGGGTCCTTTTGACTGTCTACCGTTTAGTACAATCTATCAGTTCACTTTAGCTGGGCACCTACTTCTGAGCAATATGCTGTGTGCCCAATAATATGTCAGGTGCCACCAATTGTGGGGTACCGTTACCATATGGCGTTATGTCCCCGGCTGCTATGGGTGATGCTGGTAGCAGGGCGTAAGTGAAAGTAATTGCAAGGTTGAATTTCAGTTCGTTGATTTGTTTGTTGTTGCCAAGAGATAAAAAACCCAAAAAAATGCCGTTGGCTCGCGATCTGTTACATCCGGATGTGACGAAGGAGCGTCAGCGCTGCAAACTGAAACGGCTCGTGCAGCATCCCAACTCCTACTTTATGGATGTCAAGTGCCCGGGTTGCTATAAAATCACCACTGTCTTCAGTCACGCGCAGAGTGTTGTGGTGTGCGTCGGCTGCAACACCGTTCTCTGCCAACCGACCGGCGGAAAAGCCAGACTGACTGAAGGTGCAGCAGAGTTTCTTCTGTCTCTCTCTCTCTTACTCTACAGCTTGTTTGCAGGTTGTTCGTTTCGCAAGAAACAACACTGAGAAAGAAATGAAGAGTACTTTTTATTGCTGTCGACGTATTAACCTGGCTTAAACGTGGATTTCTCTTGGACGTCTGGCACTGTAGTATTTGTTGGTCATTCTGTTTCTTGAGAAATTCCCGTTTCTTGCTGCACGTATAGGATTTTCAACAGTGATTTTTGCAGCGGCCCGTTGCCTCGATTGATTACTGTGAATAAAAAATAGTAAACACTCTCTCTCTCTGTCTGGATCAATGTTTAGATGCATGCTTGTATCTTGCAGTTACTCAAAATTTCTATTATTCGACTCATCTATGCGAGGACTGTTGTCTAGGTTACGCTGTCGCCGTTAACAGCTGAGTGTATCGACCATGTTAGTCTGCCGGCATTCACTTCTCCACCGGCTTATGGATTGGTTGTAGCTTGGAAAGAGCTTCTCCGTTTTACGAACATGTTGACTCGTTCTCTTTCCCCGGTGTTAAAGAGGGTGTGCCCGGCAACGAACAACGCCTGTCGTTCTTCCTGTTCAACGGTTTGTGTTGAAGGAAACATAGCCAGCGGAAAGACCTCCTTCTTGGACTGGTTCTCCTCATTCTCAGACGTGCAGGTACGCAACCGGACAATACTTCATTATTTTAATTTATTGCGTTAAGGTAATTGCCGAACCGGTGAACAAATGGCGAAGTGTGCGAGGTCACAACACTTTGGTGAGTCAGAACCAGACGATCCTGTGTAACGTACTGAATGGCTGTAGTTGTGGCTACAGCACCTGTTTAAGCGAAGAACGTAGCTAAAACGACCAATGGCAGTTTATTGGGCGTCATAGCGATCTGTGCCAGTAGCTATAAAGTAACTGAAATGCCTAACCGAGAATACAGAAGAAGAGTTCAGGATCTGATGTACAAAGATCAGAATAGATGGAGTCTGACATTCCAGACCTACGTGCAGCTGACTATGTTGGACGCTCACACAGCCACCCAGGTAACCAGCACAGCCCACCTTCAGTACATAAACAGATCACTCTGTTTAGACAAAGCGCTGCAAACTGATGGAGCGCTCCATTTTCAGTGCTCGATACTGTTTTGTGGAAAATTTGCACAGCAGGTACTAGATCACAGCTTTATTGCATTTCAGTTGAGTTGATTTGACAGTTCTTTCTAGCGGAAAGATGCCAAATGTTGAATACGCGGTCTTGTGTGAATGGTTCGATTGGATTTTGGCAAATATTGAGTTAAAAACAGATCTTATTGGTACGTCGTTCTTTCACCCAACACTGTTTTAAGACTATATAGTTTCGTTTCGCATTTGTTAAATTAATGTTTATTTCATGTTAATGTCAGTTATGTAACGCCATATATGGTTGAATACTGTATCAGTAGAAGTTATAGCGCCGTTAGCACATATAGCACATAGTGCAACTTATGCCCCAGTTAGTGAGACCGTCCGGCACCAGTTCATTAGTGAATGTTCACAAGTCATAACGATTTTGCTACGCTGTTTGAAGTAGTTTGGTACAGCAGGTTCGTTTTAGTTTATCTGCAAACAGAGCCAGAAGTTGTATATCAGAGAATCAAACACCGCTGTAGAAGCGAAGAAACTAAAATACCGTTGGTAAGACGGCCATCTGCTGTAGTTGAACCATGTACGGTGACGTTATACAGGAATATTTGGAGTCATTGCACAAGTTACATGAAGATTGGTTGATTGGTGGCAGATTCCCTGTGCCCTGTGAGGTTGTGGTGAGTAGCTAAACCGTAATTGTAGCAGGGGTCTGCCAGTCTCCTCTCCCCCTCTCCTACCGACATAGCCCAGATCGCCCCTTCCCGGAGACCATTTTGCCACCCTCTCCTCCAATTTTTCTGCTAAGCTAAGTGACTTTTACGGCAATTTTTTCCATGTTTTAGAAATTTCAGACATTAAAACTGCTAAATTGCCTGTAAAACAGCACTTTTTGCTGTATTTGATCCAAAATTAGCACTGTTTATTATTTTTAGCGGAAATTTTGACTTTTAGCGGTTTTTGACATTTTGAAAGCGGAAATTTCATACCGCCTGGCTGTCGAGAAATGACGGAGAATGGTGGCTTTCAATAGGAGTGTGAGCGATATTATGTAATGTCATGTGCTTAGACTATCGATGCTAATCGACAGATGTCAGAGGTTGAGCACGACCTCGAGCGTTTGTGCCCTCGCATTCTCAAACCCGAGCAGGCTGCCTGTTTCAAGTCTGCAGCAATCTGAGAGTTGTTTTTTGTTCTTTTTGTTGCTGCTGCTGTCTGTTTTTCCTCATGTTTACCACTCTGAACTGAATGTTATTTTTAAGGTTAGCAATTTTGTTTCATTGTCCGATGTGCACGCAGTACCATTAAAGTTGCCATACATGTTTGTTATTGACTACATTAGGAACGTTGTATGGACCGTGGTAATGATTTTCGACACTGATATGTATACCTGAGCCTGTAGGCGGAGGCTTATCCGTTACCGTCGAGAGAAATTTCGGCAGATTTACAGCGATATTTTTTACTTTTTTGAAATCGGACTACCCCAGGATTGAAACTCGTACCCTTCCAGATTTTTCCAGCCCATGTATGCTGATTTGTGAAGATCATGCGTTAGATGGAATACAGTAGGTAGCCGTAATTTCTGGTGTGCGAAAGTGCACCTTAATCGCAAAGATGGCACGAAGCAGTGCTGTGCGCTGGCGTATGAGCGGCGAGTAGGTGGTATGACTCGCAACCATTCAGTATCCACATCAAGCCAGTCGGTGGCTACAGTCGGACCTTGGTGTTTACAAGTTGGCGCTGCTGGTCTAAAACTGTTGGTCCATTAATTCTCCGGACTACAATAGGTAGCGCGCCAGCGGCTACGTTCTGCGGTTGCTGATTGGTGACTGCAGTCGGATTGGGCAGAGGTTCATCAGAGTGAGGAGTGGTGGTGTCCGAGTTTCGTGTAACGCTCCATTTACAGACCAGAACCAGTTCAGGAAATGGGGCGACCATGCCCAGGGCGCCCGGAATTTTAAAGTGCCAAGACTTTTGGACTGGACAACGCCAATTTCTTGTTCTGGTGCCGGGTTTGAATTGGGTCAACGAATCTGCGTTTAAAAGGGAAAGGTGGACAGGAGTATTCAGTCTCTGTCGCGAGCGTCCTGCCCAGTCCATCTGCAAAATGAACAAGTACGATCGGATGGAAGGAGAGGAGAAGTCGTCGCTGAAAGTGGTGGCCTTCTGTGCGGTTGTCTTCAGCACAGTCTCTGTCACAGCTTGTCTCGTCACCTTTCCACTGGTCTTCCAGTATGTGCAAACACTCCAAGCCACAGTGCAAGGCGAGGTCGAGTACTGCAAGTCGCGCTCGCGTGACATGTGGAGGGAAATGATGCAGATGGACACAACAGACAGCGGCTCTGCCCCTGAGACCGGACTCGACGTACTTCTGCGAGTCACCCGTCAGGTGGAGGAACAATGTAAGAGCTACAACGTCTTCCCTTTCTAACCGTAACCAGTGTGGTTAAGGTTGCACTTGCCAGCAAGGACCTCCCGGTCCCGCCGGCCAACCCGGCAGAGATGGCAATCCAGGAGCTCCAGGGAACGACGGTGGACCCGGCGGTCCTGGTAGAGATGCCGAAATCAGAGAGGAACTTCTGGTGAACGCGTTATGACTGTGAAAGATTTTAATGAGGAGAATCTGTTACAGCCGGTCCCACCGCAGTGTCCCTGTGTGCAGATCCCTGGACCATCTGGTCCTCCAGGCCCCAAAGGCAACGACGGACCCCCAGGAGACAATGGAGCCCCAGGATTGGTCTGTTTGCGTGTTATGGAAACAGCATTGCATAAAGTGCTTTTTAGGACGGCCGCTCCGGCCCAGAAGGACCTCCGGGACCGCCAGGATTTCCCGGACAACCGGGACGCCCAGGACAAAAGGGCCCACCCGGAGGTATGTTTTTTGTTCTTCGGCTCAATTTGTACGACTGATATTCAGAGCCCGGACAACTGCGCCCAGGAGACCGACCACCAGCTGGACGACCCGGAGAAAACGGTATGTCAACTCATCTCAAAATGCCAGTGCACTTAGACAACTGTTTCAATTGCAGGACGACCCGGACAACCAGGTCAGCCAGGCCGGCCAGGAGAGTCTGGCAAGGATGGCGACAACGGACCACCCGGCCAACCAGGCAGCCCAGGCAACCGTGGACCACCAGGACGAAACGGAGAGCCCGGTCAGCCCGGCGACCCCGGAGCTCCGGGAGCGCCCGGCAGCTGCGACCACTGCCCACCAGCCAGACTGGCTCCAGGATATTAGGAATGTCTACTGTCTGCTTGCTCTCTCTCAACAAAACCATAGAATAGGTTCAGTATAACTTGTCCTGTCCCCAATACTACACGCAACAGTAACAAATAAATAGCTGCTCATGTTATTGGTGCAATGTTTAACAAAGCAAATAGAACACAGTGCGGTGTCTATGATACAAGCAGAAATTACCGACAGTCAGTACTATCCAAAGTGTTTTCTGGCTTCTTCGAGTCGACTGCGAGCATCGAGCACTCGCTTCTCCTGAGCCGATATATCGTTGTCTTGCACGTACACAGCCTACAGCTACGTCGATTAGGCGCAGCCAACAGCTAATTCAACTAACCTGCACAAGCGGCTGATCGGGATTTATGTAGACGCCTGGATTGGTGTCGAGATTTCGCTTGGCATAGGTTTGTCCCGTTATATGATTACCACCAGAAGCGCAATTCTGCAACGCCGAGTTAAGGCTCGATGCCGCCACTGCGTCCGATATTTCCGGGCCAACAGCTGCAATTCTTTTTGTTCAGTCAGCAGACCAACACTGCTCACACAAGGGCTAGTATTTCGGCTGAAGTGGAGTAGAATTTTCAATTCCAGAGGGGATGGTAAGCCAAAAGTCCGATTTTTGGCCAAAAACAAGGATTTTTGGATTATTCTTGTTTAAAATAAGTTAAAATGTGCTATTCTGAGCTCATTTACACTTAATATATGCATACTTTTATCATAACATTCTATAATTCATTATTTTTGCAAACATTTTCTGAGGGGGTAGGTCAGAGCCGAGGGGGTAAAACCCCCCTCAGTCCCCATTTGCCCATGTCGGAATCTGCCAAGTACTGTGCAGTTGGAAATTTTATACAATAACTACGTGTCCACTACAACGTAAACGTAGCTAAGCCCTTTGTACTTGCTGTCTTTCACTGTAAACTTCCGCAAAACAATGCATAAAGTCAGATGAACGGTATGCCGACCGACAAGTGCAAGTACATAGACGAGACTAAGATTGGTTTCATTAACAGAAACATTGCCGAAGCAAGCTTACGCTGAATTCTGGAAGGGAGAGAGACGAGCTCTGCATCGCTGCTGAAGTCGAAGTCTCTGGTCTGTTTGTACTGGTCAAAATCTTCTAAGTTTAGTGGCAACATTGCACGTAAACCGTCCAATCTCTTTGCCCAAAAAACCTAAACACACGCAGCGTCAATTACGGTTGTATAATATAATTACAAACGCAATTGTTCTCTGCTGAAAATCTGTTTGCCACTTTTCTCCACCATTACACAAAATGAGGCTCTGATAAACAGAAAAGTTACATGGATATAATTTAATTTAGGGAGAACAGCTGAATTGCCTTGCAAACCAGCAAAGTTTATTGCACCTGAAAACTTGTAAAGAGAGAGTTGTATTGGGAGATATCGCTGTCCAGTAAGACAACACAACACATCCTTCACTTGTTAGGAGGAAAAAATATGCAAATTGACGACCAGGACAATACCAGAAGTGCAAAACGGTTTGCTGGCAGTGCACTTACGCAAACCGCAGTCCTCGATTGTAATTGTTAGTTTATCGTGCTGTGTCTTTAACGTCTGTCGCGTGCAAGATAATGGAAATGTGTATTAATGACGTGTTGTTGCACTTTCTAGTGAAGCGGAATTTAATAACCAAAGCCCAACACCGTTTTCTAAAACGTCATTCTACCGTACGCAGCTACCAGAGTGTGTCAACGAAAGGGTCTCAAACGTGCTGAGACTATTGATGCTATTTACTTGGATTTCGCCGAACCGTTCGACTCTGTTTGCCACGCCATCTACTTTATAGATTAGTAGTAAAGTGAATTATACACATACGTTTCCTTTCAGTACCATAGGTCTTCTTAGCATACATGTAACAGAAGGTCTACCCCCACCCGACCCTCCGGATGGGGACCCCCTCTGATTTTTCGCAAGCTATGTTTTAAGCATAGCCTTTGCATTTCAGACACAAAATTGCCAAAATAGTCTGAAAACTGTACTTTTTATCTCTATTCCAGCCCAAATTAGGATTTTTTTAAATGATTTTTTAGTTTTTTTTGGTGCCCAACCCCCTCCCCTTCGGCGGATGACCTGTGGCAATAAAACAGATTCCTACTGCTAACTGCTAACGAAATGAGGCTTTACAGGTGACACACACTTGCCTACTTCACCAGTAAAGTCTCGTTAGCCCTAATCTCATCAGTAGGAATCTGTTTTATGACCAAGTGCAACGGAATAACCAATGTCGCTCTTGTTCATTGTCAAATAACGATTTTGACTTTGTGACCAAACTTCTCAGTAACTAAGCAGAGTATCGTGTTGAACATTTCACAATCTTTCAAGAGTTTATTTCTCTTAATTCAAAAAAGATTTACCCAGATTAGTTGAGATTTACGGTTGCTACAGCGAAAAAACTGGGGTTGTTTTTAATCCCTCTTGATCCAAAATCACTGTTTTGTCTTTGAGGGCAAATCGAATCTGGTTTAGATTTACAGTTGCTACAGCAAGGAAGCTGCTGGGTTGTTTTCCTAGGTAGCCTCTAGAATAATCGTAGCAGACAAGCACATTGACAGGTAAGTGCGTTTCAGCAAATGGTCAGACGACACCGATTTTGAACCGAATTCAACAAAAAAGAATGAGCACCTGTTTGGGTTTTTCTTGTCTCCCTGTGGCGGCGGCCCTGGCAACCATCTCTTTTAGCTCTCTTTCCGGTACAGATTTGGTGTGACGCGACGTTGTGTGAACCAATGTGACCGGCTGCTTAAAAATACTGACCGTTTTTCTCCATGGAGGAGTCTTTCGACCATCAAACCCTCCCCTCGGAGCTGCCACAACTCCGGGTACGTGTTTGGGACCGAAAACACCTGAAAAATTGCTCTCAGACGTGCTAGCAACATCGTTAATTAGTGAAATGTTAATAGCAAATAAACAGTCTACCGGCTGCTTCTGTTAGCTTACACGCATTAGCATTGCATTTCTGACTGCATACGATTAGGCATTTGACTTTCATTACGCAATCAGTCAACAGTTATGCGTATTTTTGCGTTCAGGGCTCATACGGATCGAGGGCCTTCCCTGACTTTTCCCTGACCACACTACTAAAATTGACTTCCAAGCAACTCATAAAAAAACATAGTAAATGTTTTCAAGCACCCAAGACAGTAATTTCTTTGCATCTACAGACATTTAAACACGGTCATACCAAACGGTTTTCTAAAATCAAAGGGAGAATTTAGTTTTGAAAACACATTTAAAAGGTATTCTCGCAGCTTTCTGCAATTTCACAGGGTGTTTTGAGTAATATATTTATATCGATATAGCAATTTGAGAATACATATATAGCATTTTGAGAATGAGCGAAATTTGGCTGCTTGGTACTTTGCCTAAAGTCCTTGCCAAAAAAAGAGCGGACTGGCGGTTTTTTGCGAATAACTCCTTATGGGTGCATCGGAGCGCTTTTTGCCTGATAACCAAAGTTGTAGAGTGGCTCGAGCTCGGTACTCTGGTGCAATCTAATCTGCGCAACGCGCCATGGTAATGCTAATCTGCGCAACGGAAAAAATCAGCTTTTCCTGTAGTTGGGATGAACACGAGTTTTTCAGTGAATCTACAGACCTGGGGCATTTCAAAAATGTATTCATATTTCTTCTAGGTGGAACGGTTCCAGAGTTATACACCATCAAATTTGGCCGAAAATGCTAAAAATGGCCATTTTTGGCGATTTTCAGATTTCTGGGGGGGGTTGGAATAACTCTGGACCAACTCAGCCGATCAGGCTAAAATTCACATATATGGTGTAAAATTTTGTTTTACGTCGATTGAGACACATAAAAAACCTGAAAAATTGACCCTGATACAGTAATCCCGGTTTTTCCGAGATTAGGTCATCTCATTTTTTTCTCTGGTTTTATGTAGTAGTTTAAGTCCTCCACTGCGGTTAAAAATGTACTTTTAAGTGGTTTGAATCGATCTCAGGCCTTTCTAAAGCCATTCGGGTACTGTAGTATGTGGTCCTGGCACGAAAATAACTTTTTGTCAATTTACATTGTTCCTGCGGCGAAGAAATGCCCTATGGAGTAGGCACTAAGGGTTTTTATGGTCAGGGAATCCACTGCTGACATAACTAATTCACTGGGATACTGTATTTTGAGGTCTCAACACGAAAATTGTTATTTTGCGTTTATGCATGCCTGGTGCAAGGAAACGCTCTATAGAGCAGACAATAAAGGTTTTCAGGGGTGGGGAATCTATTTCTGACATAATCATCATCGCTGGGTTACTGTATTTTGAGGTCCAGACAAGAAAATTGTTATTTTTTGCTATTTGGGTGTTCCTGTTGCAGGGGAAAGCTGGATAAAGTATGTAATCAAACTTGTGTTTGTACAGGGTGTACCAAAAAAACAACCCAGCAGAGTTTTTGCTGTAGCAACCGCAAATCTCAACCGATTTTGAATAAACCCTTTTTTTAAATGAAAGACAAATAAATTATTAGATTTTTGGCAATGAACAAGAGTGATAAAGAACGAGGGGATGTGTGTGTGTGTAAATGTGTGATTGAGTGTATTCGTGTTGTGTAGTTGCTTTGTGTGATTGTGGTGAGCGAGAGTTGTGTTTTACTAGTCACCCGACGCATAAACCCTTTCAGTATCCAAAAGACACTGGGACCCATAGCTCCATTCAACGTTCAGCTAGATCGCGGACCCGGTGCCGGTTGTTGTTTTGGAAAACAGGGCCTCCTCGATGCGTAGCTTATGCTGATGCGTATCTAGGGGTTCTTTTAGGTTTGAAAAACAGGGCCTCTGGTGCTAGCCTATACTGATGCGTATCTGGGGGTTCTTTTAATTTTTGAAAACATGCCCCTCCCTCAGCGCTTTCCAAAAAAAACTGGCACCGGGTCCGCGATTTAGCTCCACGTCTCCCTTCACAAGAAAGCCAGCGAAATTTGAATGCCAGCCAGATTCGGTTTTTGCATAAAAAAGTAAGTCTGAATAGTACCACAATCGGTAGGTACCATAAATAAATTCCAGAAACAATTTTGAATTTTTTCACCCGCTAGCTAGCCAGCTTCGCTTTCTCGTCAGAGACAATTAACACAACAAGTACGACGTAGGTACCTTATAAATCTCAAAAAATCTCTAGCTATAACATCACAGGAAAATCGAAATTTTCTCCACAATCCATATGAATACTTTAAGAAGCTATAATAAATCTCATCGTTGCTTCATTCATTCATACCTACCTCCTTTGTTGACTAACGAATGAATTTTTCCTCCAGGGACAACAGCTGTTGTTTTAACACGAGGCATTCTTGCTTCGCAAAATTTTATAACTACTGTTCTTATTGAGTTTTGAGTAACATCATCGTCACACACAACAACAAAGGATTTTCCCGGCGCGTCGTCGTCAGTCAGTTCAGTGCCCAATATAATAAAAACGGGCGGGCACAAATCGCCTCCCCAAGAAGTTGAAAAGTTGGAAAATGGAAAATATAAAAAATGGAAATTTGGAAAACATGCACATAACAACCAACATCACACGGATGCAAAAAAATTTGCATGTCGGTAACGCCGGCAATTCGGCAACGGTATGAGATCCCGCCATCACAATAGACTCATGTCTTTCCAAGAGTTCCACGGAATGGCATTCCAAGAATGGCTATGTTTGCGGAGTTTTCGTCTGTGCTTTGCTGCGTTCATCTCATCTGATTGTGGCATTTTAGCTGCACAAGTGCCTATTCTAACAGCAGTTGAGCACTTACATGCACTATGCGTGTAAGTATTTCGTAAACTTCACTTACAGGCTGATATATAGCACTGGAGGCAGCTTTGTGCCTCTTTCCGCACAAGATAACACCAACCGTTTGGATTTTCTGTTGTGATACAGTATGTATGTATGTACAGTTTTAGTCATTTGTGATACTCCGTTTTCAATTTTCTTGTTACATTTTCGAATTTAGATTATGAATTGCTAGATTTTTGATACCCATGCAATTTACATATAAATATTTAATGGTGCTTGCTTTTACTTTAAGTTAATGACTTTTGTCCTTTTGGTCATCACTGTGACTACGTAGTGACGCTGCCTGCAATGTAGAAATCGACTTCTGAGATCTATGCTCAAATAAAAATAACCCTATTTACAGTCATAAACGCGACTCTGAATCTATTTCAGCTTAGATTTAGATTTGCTGTCAGGTCACCGAAAGGCAGTGATGACAAGTAGATAAATGGGTAGCATCGTGGTATGGGAAACAAAAGGGAGTCTGTGTGCAAGGCCACAGAATACGAGTTCTTCAGTTTTAACTTGCCAGAGATGGACTTACATAAAGTAAGATTTTTTATATTCGACTTATTGAATGAAACAATTTTGCGACAAGCAATCGTTTCCAGCATGAGCTGTTGCGCTCATTTGCTTCATTTTGCCCTTAGTACTGCTTTAATTCCCTTCTGTTATGGTGTAACTTGCGATTTTCCAACTTTCCTACTTTCGGGGAGGCGATTTGTGACATTGGAAAACCCGCAAAACTTGGTGTACCTCTGTGTACCGCACGTCCTCACCGTTTCCGTTTTTCTGGGGAGGCGATTTGTATACGCGCCTAATAAAAATGGGGCAAGGCCCCCTGTATTGCTAAAATGGAAACTTTTGGAAACTCGGCGGTTGCGGGTTTCCAAAGTACAGAACAATGTATATTTTCGGTTCTGTCGTTGGAAATGCACTAGTACAACACTGCTAAGTCCCTCAGAATGCTGTTCACTGCTTCTAAGTAGCTCTACGCATTATTTAAGATGCATTTTGCGAGAAAGTCAGTTTAGGTGAGGAAGAAACGGGGCAAGTAGGGTCATCTCACGGATCTGGCTGATATTAATATTGCTTAAAATAGAGCTCAATCGAAGACTAACGGTGGATGCCCGGCCACCAGCAACCCCCTCGAACCGGAGCTACACCCCATCAAAGTTGCGTCGGCAGGGATTTTCGGGCTCATTTTAATAGCTCTGACACTCTCCATTCAAACGATCACCCTTCATTCGTTTCTTAAGCTAGGATCCCGACTCGCATATGGTTTTGTAGCTGGTCCAATGCCCTTTCATTTTCTGGTATCCCCGTTTCCAGATCGTAGCTGGTTACCGAGATATTCGCCGAAAACTGCGAAATTTCCACAAAATGCCACTCCGTTTTTTTTCGAAAAATCTTTTTAACTTTTTGTGCAAAGGCCCTTCCAAGCTAATGTTTTAACAAAAGTTAGGCATGAGTTGGCCAAACAAAATGAGCGCCCCAAAGTGTGCGGTTAGGGGGGGGAGGGGGGTATTTTGGCCTCTCAAAGGTGTTCGAAAAAATTTTTTTTCTGCAAAGCTTAGTTGTTAGCATACTGTTATATGCAGTTTTGTGTGCTGAGTTCGAAAATGCATTCAGTTTAGCTAGACTCGCTCTGGATCGGGAGAAATTGGCGTCCAAAGTTGAGACCAACCCTTTTTCTTGACTGGCACTACTCGCTAGTATGACCATTAACCGCGGAGAAATGCAGTTTTTCTTATGTAGTTTTTGCTGCTGAATCCGAAAATAACTTTATTTTTGCTCTACGTTGCCTACTTTTGAAGATATCGGCATTTTCATGATTTGGGAAGAAAACGGCTGCACTTGCTATAACATGCTTGTTTGAAAGGTGACTCAATTCAGTTGCATCTAGGGTACAGAGCCATAAAAATTTATATCACCTAATGCAGTTTTTGTCGCTGATTACGAAAATGACATCTGTTTTTCAATCTGACTGCTCCTGAGCTACTTATGTAACTTTTATGCCCTGGTACTCAGACAATAAGTTATCTGTCAAATCTGGTCATAATATGGTATCCATCTGGTGCAGTTTCCTCCGCTGATTCAGAATATCATCATATTTTTGCGCTACGGCCACTCGGTCGCAAGTTATGGACCTCCAAAGTTTCATTAAGAAACATGCCATGAGAAGCCGTAATCCTGAAATAAATGTTCAGTGTTCATGCATTTCTGAAATGAACCTTTTGTCAGTCAATAGTGTACCCGACCTATTTTGACCCGCTGAGTTCAAAAATGGCGTTTGTTTTAATCTGTAGTTACTCCTTTTGGAGATATATGAATATTAATGCAAATTTTGTTTGATCAGTAATATCTCAAAATTGAACAGCAGTAGAGAAAAACAAAGGTCATTTTTGAACTCAGCGGGTCAAAATAGGTCGGGTACACTATTGACGATCGGAGCACAGCACAACAGCATACGCACAGTACGTACTGCACGTTTTGGAACGTAAAACAGTCATTGCATTCTTTGTTATATGTGTTAGTGTGTTGTGTTGTGTACTAGTCACCAGAGATGCCGAAGAAAAGCAAAGTAGTATCGAAGAGAGAACGGAAGGCTCGTCGAAAAACAACAACAGAGAAAGATGTCGAACGGACAGCCAACCGACCCCGAAGTCCACGGACCACAAGCAGCGACACCCACGAGGAAGAGTGTGAGAACGAGAACGAAAGAGGCAGATCGAGAATGACGGAGGAGCAAGCGAAAAGCAAATTTTACAAGAGTAAGTCTAAGAGAAGCTCACAAGGAAACACCACCACCCTAATCAAGTCATTTTGGACAAAAATCGCAGAGGCAGTGCAGCAGCTACCCGAACGAGCTCACTTGGTAAAATCGGAATCGAAAAAACCCTCAGAACAGAAACATAGAGACGAAGAGGACTCAGACTCACACAACGAAGACGAAGATATTGATGAGAGAGTGCCGAACAAGTCGCCTCCAAGCAATGCATTCGAGAGTTGGTGTGACCGCATCTGTGCCGAGCGGGTCAGTGGCATCCGAAGGCAATTCGCCAGTCTACGAAGCTATGTTCCGCTTTTATATTCGACCAAAGCGTACGAGAGCAATACCAACAAGAACAGATACAGGGGTACGGTGCGCGTACGTACGTACGTACAGTATCTGACAAGTGAAGGTACTACTTTCAGATGTACTTTGCATAGATGCGTCGCGGGTCATGCTGAAACCGGGCAACTCGTACATTCACGCGTCCTATGTCAAAAACGCGCCCTTCTCCGACTATTACTTTATTTGCACGCAGGCGCCGATGGAGAGTACCGAGCCGGACTTTTGGCACTTGGTCTGGCAGGAGCGGTCCTCGGTGGTGGTGATGCTCTGTCGCACGGTTGAGTTCGGACGGCGCAAGTGCAGCGACTACTTTCCACACAAGATTCACACGACCAAAGAGTGCCGACCATTTCAAGTGACAAACGTAGCAAGTAGAACCGAATGCAACGGTCAGCTAATTGTTAGAGATTTGGTGCTGAAGTCAAAACACAGCCCTACGATCAGAAATATAGTGCATTACGAGGTACGTACCATACCATTTCTAGAGCGAAGACACGGTCATTCGTTTAACAGGGCTCTGCCCCACACACCGACTATGGGACCCGCAAAACCATTCTTAGGATGCTTTTCAACAGGAAAATGTTTAATTTGCCTGCGAAACAGCGTTCTTAGTTGTTGTTGAGCCCGAAATTTTATTACGTCTTTCTAATAGTACCGAAACGGTACTGTTATTTTACTATAGTATAGTAAAACAAAAATTAGTAATACTAGTGGTATTTTACTAGTAGTAAAATAATATTAAAAAGTAAAATTAAGAGCCAATAGTAAAGTAAAAATTAAATTAAATTAACAAAGACCGTCAATAGTAAAATGAAAATTTTACTACTATTTTACTAGTTTTTGGTTAAATCCAGCCAAACTCTTGATCAATTTTGCAATAAAAGATGAGTGGGTGCACTTTTGTCAGTCAAATTTCACATAGTTTTGTCTCTAAAGTTATTGAGAACATCGTATCATGATCAAATTTAGCAAATATTTAGCGCCAACATTAATTATTCATAAGATCTTGGCAACATTGATACAAAATTGCCCCTATATGACTAGTGAAATCGTAGTAAAATAGTAGTAAAATTAGTAAAATTACTAGTAAAACAAAAATTAGTAAAATCAGAGCTACTTGGTAGTAAAACAAAAATTAAAATTAAATTGAAGAGCTGAATTTGTAGTAAATTTAGTAAATAGTAAAATAAAAATCCACTAGTAAAATAACAGTACGAAACGGTCCGGCTCTCAGACCACCACCCACGCTTCGGCGGATGGCCTTTTACATTGAAGAGCACTTTAGCTTATAAGTTGGCCAGATCAAGGCGTTCCCGATTCAACGGCCACTATTTTGCATATGGTTGAGCGACTGGAGCAATTCAAAGGACAGCAGATAATTGTGCACTGTTCTGCTGGCATCGGGCGCACTGGAACTTTGGTGATGTTGACGTTTGCCTTGGAGGCTCTCCACCAGAACCGTGAACTGGACCTCAGCCGCCTTCTGTGCAGACTGAGAGACCAACGACTTCACAGTGTGCAGACCGACCTACAATATCTTCTCATTCACAAGGCCATTCTCGACCACCATTATCCGGCCCATATGCCTGAGCCGGTTCAACGATTTCTGCAGCAATATGAAGAATTTAGAGAACAATACAATGATGAATATGGCATATAACTATGTAGCTGTACTGGTCTCTTGTCTTACAAACAAACTTTAATCTGTAGTCTACCTTTTATGGGCCGTTGAAGCCAAGTTTCAAAAATGTTCACTACCCTCTTCTTTAACCGTTCTGTGCACCACCGATCCCTAATCGGACCCAACTGATAGCTCTGAACCCGCCGAGCCAAGGTTTTGTTCAGTCCAACGGGCTGCGTGCAATGAGTAAGGTAGGACGATTTGAAAAAGCTGGGCACGTCACTGGCTGGACATGCAGCAGAAGATCTGAGCAACTTCAATCCAACCTGCAGAGTGCCGTGCGAATGCTATTACGTGTCACTAGGTGTTAACTGCGACGAGCTTTTAGTCACAGCTGAAGTGGAGGGTCCAGGAAGTTGCGAATTAATGGCGGCTTTGCATTTCATTAACAGCTTCTCGGCACACCATTTCTTCTGGCGAGAGCACAACTGATTCGATTTCACCATCACATCACATAATTTCTCCAAGTATTTGCTGTGAGTTTGAACCAGCTGAAAAAACTAGCAATAAAATGATGAAAATGCCAAGTGGCACTCTGGAGTGAAAGATGTGTGATAAGAATGGGCTCACACTAGAGACGTTCGTTTTCTAGAAAAAATGTGAGCTGGAAAATTTCCGGAAATGCTATTTTACAGCCTGACTGTTTATGTTATTTATGACTTATTTATGTCTGACCTCTATGGGATACTTACTATGTATTAGACTCTTTCGTGACCCTCAGGCCAATGGAGTGGTTTTACGACCCATGCATGTAACAGGCCAATCGCCGAACGGCTCCCCCTTCGGGATTGGGGGTTGGTTGGGGTCGGGGGTCTGGCGTCGGTCGGGGGGTCTGAGCCAAAATTCTAGGGGGCGGGTTAGGCAGTAAAAGAGCTCAAAATCGCAATTTTTTCGGCTAAAAATTGTCAGAAATAGCTACTTTGGCTCAAATACAGCTAAAAGGTGCTGTTTTACAGGCTATCTTGACATTTTTGTCTGAAATTGTAAAAACTCGCAAAATTTTGCTCAAAAAATTCGTCTCCGGGGGGCCTGGCCTAAGTCGGGTGGGGGGCAGACCCCCGGTTTGTACACGTATGCTACGATCACAAGCGCTGGTCCATAGTAACCGTTTTGACTAATGCAGAACAATTGGACTACAGACATGGAATTCGTACCGCTTCCTGTTCATTGGGATGAGACTCGACACAATGGGCGCTGAAGAAAGGGTAAGCAGTGTAAGAGGAATCACATCGGCCGCATCTGAACGGCTTGTATCCGTTGAGATGGAAGAGTCGCGTGTGATGACGCTGCATCTCTAAGCCAAACTTGCTCGAGTTAAACAGATTCTCAGGTGGCACACACAAATGACAAAAGACGCTCTGCTGCTGTTCGCCGCCTTCCTGCGCTTCCATCGCCACTGAAACGAAACAACCTCTTTTAGTTAGTACCAGACTGAGCTAGCATTTCGGTTGAGGGGTGGTAATTTTTCGAATCCTCAGGGGAGCTGATATGGGTAGGTCTGTAGGGCTGTCGAGGGGATGGTAAGCCAAAAAGTCCGATATTTACCAAAAATCTGATTTTTAGGCTTATTTTTCACTAAAATAGGCTCAAATCTGCGATCATTTGCAGCTCTAGGCATACTTTTATAATATTTTTCCATACAAAACTCTCCCTACAAATTCCTGAGGGGGTGGCGGCAGCCTGAGGGAGGTAGGTCAGAGCCTGAGGGGTGAACAGCTCTACCCTTTGACCAAGTCTTGTTAGAACTAAACAAACAAACAAACAAACAAACGAAGACAGAGTTGGGCGCGGCAAACAGAGTCCACCTAAAATTGGCCTTATGCTGCCGGACTTTGTCTAAACAGTGGCAGGCTACGAATTCTTTCAGTAAAATGATCTAAGCGAATTTAAATCAACAATTTCACTGGATAACTTATTCAATAGCCGGATCGCTCTAACAACGAATGAGAACTTACACTTAAGGCTTTCCTCCAAACAGGTAGGTACAGCTTATAATACCATTTCTTACCCCTTGTGCGCAAGGCTTTCGCCCGTTCAAAATATTCGTAGAAACATACAGGGTGTCCCAAAAAAATGACAACATTTCTTTTTGCTGCCATTTTCGCAAATTTTGACCAAATTGACTGAAATTTGAAACTTTAGTGCCAAAAAAGTGGGAATTTTATGTGTTAAAGTTTGGTGCATCAGGAGCGACCCAATCCTGAGAAATTCAACAATATATAAAATTGAGAGATTTCAATTAAATGTAGAAACAGCATCAAAAACGGAAACTTTTCTCTTTGCTGTATCTTCTTTAATTTTTGTCGGAATTGGTTGAAATTTTGAATATATGCGCAGATATTGTGTAGGTAAAAAGTTCTGGCATTAATCAATCCATATCGCCAGTACTTGGAAACTAAAGAAAATCAGCGTTTTTACTGCAGCAAAATGAAGAACGTGCAAACTCTGAGAACTAAGGATTAAGAACACCATCCGGATGATCTCCGTTTGAGTTAATACACTACTGCAACCGTTTCCCATAAGCATCATAAACATATCTTAGAATGTTTGGGGTGAGAGACTGAATTACGCTTACAGGAGCTTCATTACAGCTAAGGGGCGCAAAAATCAATGTTGTCGTTGTATAGTGATAGGAATTTTTTATGTCAAGAGCTGGGCTGGGTTCATGCGCCAACTTTTGACCTACAAACGAACCCGTTATTCTGCGCATATATTCAAAATTTCATCCAATTCCGACAAAAATTAAAGAAGATACAGCAAAAAGAAACGTTTCCATTTTTGATGCTGTTTCTATGTACATTTAATTGAAATTTCTCAATTTTATGTATTGTTGAATTTCTCAGGACTGAGTCAATCCTGATGCACCAAATTTTAACACATAAAATTCCCACTTTTTTGGCACTTATGTTTCAAATTTCAGACAACTTGGTCAAAAATTGCGAAAATGGCAGCAAAAAGAAATGTTGTCATTTTTTTGGGACACCCTGTATTTCGAACTAATTACTAAACGGAACAATTTACGATCCGCGCGCGCCTTCCGCAATGCTCTCTATGACACCAATTTTGTCGATTCTGTCAGGTAGGGTTTAAGTGGCCGGCCTATCCCCACCCTTTCCGTCTGGTCTGTCTTGAGCTTGTTGTTCTTTGCGTTTACGCTGAATAAAACTTACTTTACTGAAAAAAGCGGACCAGGCCCGAGCGCATCCATATTAGCGATATTAGAAATTCCTTGAAAATTACAGTGAACAAACTCAACAAACAAACTTTATAAGTCAAACAATTCAGCTACTCGATTGGTCACTCCATACGGAACTGGCAGGTATGTATTTGGGAACTCATTTTCAAACACCCTGTACGACTGTACAGTACATACAAAATTCCGAAACCCAACAAACGTTTGTAATAAGCAGAGGAGTATATCGAATACATGTCTAATATCCACTCGGTAGTCTTGGCGGAGGGCAATGAGTGCAATCTCCAGGTGGACCCCTTGGTCCAGGCTCACCTGGAAGCCCTGGATCCCCTGTTTGTCCTGGCGGTCCTGCGTCTCCTGTGTCACCCGGTGGCCCAATCACACCCTGTTCTCCTAAATTCTCCATATCAGATACCCAAGTAACATGACATTACAAGATCGACTCATTCATCAGTTAGCACAGTTTGTCAATCCAAGTTTCGTAGTATGTACCAGGTTGTCCAGGAGGACCAGGAGGGCCGTCAGGTCCGCTAGTTCCCGGTGGTCCGTCTGGGCCAGGCTCTCCTAAATACTTGGTTTTACCTCAATACACAAGCGTAGTGATCAAACCTTCCGGTCCAGGTGAGCTGCTCGGTACCATCTTTCCAGGTTCTCCAACCGATCCCGGTTCGCCATCGAGCCCTGGTTCTCCGGGAGGTCCGGGGTCACCTAAGCACAAATTCTACTGCTTACGCTTCAACACTACCGGTGCCGAAACTACAATACCAGGAGGTCCGGGCTCGGAAAGCGCATCGGCACCATCTTCTCCAGGTAGACCAGGGTCTCCTGGCAGACCAGGATTTCCGGGACGACCGCCTAGACCTGGCGGACCTGCAGAAAATATGTATAATAATTAGTAAAACAGGAGCTGGAAGTTACTAACCGGCTGGACACGCTCGCATGCAAGAACTAGAAGGAGCAGCCGGAACTCCGTCACGTCCCTTTTCACCGTTTTCTCCATCTGATCCTGAAGCGACAAAGATGCGGCGCAAATAAGAAATCAGTTGTCTCACAAACCCGGCTTTCCATCGAGCCCCGGCTGACCTTTGGGGCCTGGGAGACCTGCTGGCCCCTGATGGCATGTACAACCTAAACTCGATGCTGTGACATGTGACGCACGCTGGAACGTAATACTTGCTGCAAAGCCTGTCGATTGCTCGGTTTGATAGGACGCTTGCGATGAGGGTTGAGGTTGCGGTTGCCATTCAGAGCCTGAGTACTGTTGCTGCTGATTTGAAAACACCGCAGCTGACTGATCGAAGCCAGTCTGCGAATTGTCGAAACCGTTTCCCCAAGCAGATGGACCGTCTACAAAGGCTAAGGAATAAAAGTGCGCACCAGTCGTTGCCTTACTTGCACTAGGCTGTTCTGCGTTAACGAATCTACCAAAATGCCAGAACGATTCTCGCACAGATCTCGACTGTCCCAGGTAAGGCAGAATTAGCGATTGGACAAGCTGAGAACTCAAGTCCCGCGCTTTCAACTGGAAAATATGTATGGAAAATGTAAATGCTTTCTGTCGAATTTCTCTGTTCGCTTATTGTGACATTACTTACCCGACAGAATTCCGTTTCCATGTCCAAATTTGACTGAACTCTTAGAGCTTTCTGATAGAAAATAGGGACGGCTATTACGGCACATATGACTGCCACAGTGCTGAAAGTCACTGATACCAATATGGCTTTTCGCAGGTGCGCTTCGACACGAACTCGCTCGGCCGACTTGACGTACGACATGGTGCTGACACTGACTGGCATCGAGAACAACTCAGTCTTATAGAAGTTTGATGCGCCGAATCTCGTTCAGTGGGACAAACCTCTGTCAGAGATTAGCCGATGACCGTTACGTGTGTGAAGAGGAGTCCATTTGCGCACTCTCTGTCGGCCGAGACGCACTTTCTGCTCTAAAATCTCAGTTCGTTCTACTTCGGGTATTCACGTTATTAGTAGGGAGTCTTCTAAATTTATTCCATAAAAACTCTTACGAGAAATGTAATACACGTTTGCTGCTATAGTGTCGCTTACCGACGCATTTGCGGGGCAAAATGGTGGGGGCAAAATAGGCGGGGCCAATTCTGGCCGATAATTACCGCCTGGCGGCGGGGGCGGAGCCTGGCTCTGGTAATTAAGACCTTTTTCCGACCACTGCCTACCAAATCACCCCAACACTACCGTTTTTACTCCACTTCAAAAACGTTAGCTAGCTACTTTACAGCGTTCATGCTTTAGAGCGAGTCAGTTTCGTTTTTAGTCAAAACCCTTTTGCAGCAAAAAATAAAACCGAACAGCTCTGCCCGGCCGACCGCCCGGCCTCAACTAATGCTGGCTCTAATTAATGGGGCGACTCCTTTTTTCTGGCCGCCACCGATTACCCCACACTTAAAGTAGCATTTTCCGTTTTAGTCAGCTCCGAAAAGTTAACTAGCTACTTTTTCAACTCTCACGTTTTAGACCGGATCGGTTCCGAGTTTAGTCAAAAACTTTTGGCACCAAAAACAAAATTCGTACGTATATATATGCGGGTTGATAATTACGACCTTTTCTGGCTGCCGCCGATTACCCCATACTTAAAGTAGCATTTTCCGTTTTACTCAGCTCCAAAAAGTTAACTAGCTCCTTTTCCAACTCTCATCTTTTAGACCGGATCGGTTCCGTTTTTAGTCAAAACCTTGCATTGGAGCTCGCGCCACTCAGTTGGCTCTTTTGGGAGCCGATTGGGCGGCCGGAAGCTGGTAGGGAGCAGTTGTTTTAACTACAGTAGCCACCGACGGCCGAGGCCTGCACTGGGCCAGCTGTTGTTTACTGGAGGTCAACGGTCCGTCCATTAACGCAGGCTCCGCTAGGGTCGATCGATTACAACCAGCAGCTAATCGACCGGTCAGTTAACGGGCACTGGGCCGCGCAAGCAAAATAATAATTGATGGAGTGATGCACCTCACCAGCATTAGGAGGCCCATCTGGGGGTCAAAATAAAACAGGTCGCTCTGCCAGACCGTCAACGCCGCACTAATAGCAAATTATAAACCTGACCCGGATCGCCTAGTCTCTGGCAGGGTTGTTTTTCCGATTAACGCCTCCACTAATGCTGGCGGCTCTGATTAATGGGGCCTGACAAATTAAAGCTTTCTACAGTGGGGTGGAGTATCACTATCTAATCGAAACCTGTTCTGAGCCCGCCGATTATCTTCTATACTTATTACACTAGTAGCTCTTTTCTCTATGGCTTCACTCCAAAAAGTTAGCTAGCACTAACCCGCTCTCTCTTTCTCGATCTCTCTCTCTCTCTCTTACTCTCGCTCTCTCAAGCGTCATCGTCTCCTCAACTACGCACGTCCGCTCTTGTTTTTCATTCAGATACAGCCAGAATGCAGTCAGTAGTTTCACACAATGTTTTTGCATGCTTCTTCTTCTTCTAGCTCCGGGGTTGTGCCGCGCCCCGCGCGCAAACCCCAGATCGCCGAAAGAAAAAACTAGCTCCGGAATTGTGCCGCGCCCCGCGCGCACAATCCCAGTTCGCCAAAAAGCACGGGCGGCGCGCCCCCCCCTGGGCCCGGGGGTGGGTTTGGGAAAGCTGAGACTGGCGTTTTCGCTGGATGCAACAATAGTCGGCTGAACGCATACTGACGAGGCGGTCTAAGAACACGTAAAAAAGCAAAACTGCTCTTCATAATAAGAGCATAAATCTTTACATACTTTGTATAATCGATCCTTTCAGTTTTAGAGGAAAAACCGAAAACAGTTCTGTGTGTAGGTAGAAGCCGATGGAGAATGGTCGGTTTCAGCTGGTGCTAGTTAGTCGGAAAACCGAAAAGCCGTGGGACTTTGTGGCACAAGTGCCAGCTCTAGACCTATCTAGCGGCCACTGGCTAGTCAAAGTCTCATTCGCGCACCTATCGTTTATAACGCAGCGACGTTGCATCGCTATTCTGGCCCCGGACTTAGTTTATCCACAAGTCGCAATCGGACGAGTTTTGCTGCCAGTAGTTGGTGTAGTGCACAAATCGCCGGCCGAGCCACTGACCCACACCCATTCGAGCGCAGTCAGCGTGCTGAACGGTCTGGTTTTGGACGAGATCAAAATAAGCATCACCTGTTTGGACGGCGCACGACCGGAAAAGGTGCTAGATCCCGACCAGAGCAGTGTGATAGGACTGGAGCTGCAGCGCATAGAGTAAATGGAATGCAAACGCGTTGTACCGCAGGTCAAACTGCCGGCCAACATCGTTATAATCGGTAAGTACTGACTGATGTTTTTATTTTCGTCCTGCTTTTCCTATGCAAAACCACTTTTAATACTTGACAGGTGAGTCCGGCAGCGGCAAGTCCACACTGCTACGTCGAATGCTAGAACACAGAGAGGCCCTGTTCGCGCCGGGTCCGCCCACCAAAGTGCTGTTGCTGTACGGCCACTACCAGTCCGAGTATCAAGACTGGGCCGATCTGTTGCCTGGACTAGAAATGGCCGAAGGTCTGCGGCAAGAGGTCGTAGAGGACTTTATCCAGCGTAACAACCACGGCGCGGACGGCCAGCTCTGCCTGCTGATCGACGATTTGATGGTTCAACAGGTTGAAAGCGCTTTCATGGCCAACCTATTTATTTCTGGCCGGCACTCTGGAATAGGGTATACCCTACATACATACGTACACAGGCGTGCACATACATGTATGTTTTAGCCTAACGGTTTCTATGTGGCACACGGTTTTTCCAAAAGGGAAATATAGCCAGCTGATGGCGCTCAACACTCACGTCTACATTCTAATGAAGTCGAGCCGCATACGCTCACAGATTGCAACACTGTCGCGACAGCTGTTCGGTCTGACCAGCTACCTGCCGGACGCCTACGACCAGGCCACCAGAGGGCAGGTGTACGGGTACCTCATGATCGACTGCGCTACCGGACGGTCCGAGCCAGAAGCCGATCAGTACGCGGTGCGCTCACAAGTGTTTCCCGACGACCCGCTCACCTATGCCTATCTCCCTGCAGGGCGTTAAAGTATACACCCGTGTATTATCATCTACTGTATAGTAGCCACGCTCTTCCCTGTATAATTATTAAATAGAATAAAAGTCTGTGCGTGAAGATCCATAACCATTATCGTCAGTTTTAGCCCTTCAGTGCGGTGCGTTTCGTTATTTATGTCATCTGTGGACCTAGGCCTAGCTAACCAGTTCGCGCCGTCTGTGCTCAGAGTCCCGATTTTGCTCTCCCACTCCATTCCCCAGCGCAAAAAAACCGAGCAGAATACTAGAAGGAATCATCCCTCGGCAGGAGAGGCAGTCAGAAAAAGCACTCGTAACGGCAAGAAAAAGAATAAGAAGAAGAAGAGCAAGTCCCGGAGCGAGTTGGAAAAGAAGGCCCAGAATAAAAGTAGCCCAGTCGGTGGTTGGCAGAAGCGCAAAACCTACATATTTCCGGCCGTTCTACACTGATTTTACCAGGTCAAGAAAAGAATGGTGCGCAGAGGCGTCAAGGCAGCACGAGTGGAG
Organism: Sabatieria punctata; assembly: GCA_030248155.1. NCBI lineage: Eukaryota > Metazoa > Nematoda > Chromadorea > Araeolaimida > Comesomatidae > Sabatieria > Sabatieria punctata. Next base: position 141,083 of record JASANB010002582.1, read on the forward strand.
CCAGAAGCGCCCACTTCCAACGGCAGCAACAACCAACTCTGTTCCAAATCGCAGTTGGCCCTGTTCGACCAGTTTTATGCGATCCAAGACTGCATAGTGCGCAAAGAGCAGCTGTTGTTCGATCCAGTAACAGTGCTACAGGCCGGTCAGCAGACGATCGAGTTTGTTCTGCCGCCTGTCACCGATGCGTGCTATGACTTGGCAGCATTGACGCTACGTCTGAAAGTGCAGCTTATGAATGGCTCAGAACCAGTTAAAAAGTGTCGCACGGACGTCGAAGGTGAGCACGAAACTGCTTACGACCCTGTCGCGCTGTCCTGCGGCGCACTACAGAGCATGTTCCGGCAGTGCGAACTGCTGATCAACGACCAGCCCACCACGCCTGCCCAGCTAAACCACCACTACAGGTTCGCAGCAGTATTTACGCCAACCACCCACCCTACTGTACCCGTCTATTTTTAATACAGAGCCTACATAACCAATCTGCTCAACTACACAGCTAATGCCAAAGGCATTCTATTGGCGTCCAGTGGATTCAGCACAATGGACATCGGCGACCCAGGTTCAGTGGACTTCAACAGAAACTACGCACTGGCTGGGCGCGCGCGATTTACAGAGAAAGGTAGCTGCTTTAACGGCTGTCTTCCAGCTTAATATGCTTTAACAATGTTCTTTTAGGTGCAACCTATCACCTAGAGGGTCGACTGGCACATGACCTGTTCGCGATGACCAAGTACCTACCCCCCAATGTCAAGATAACAATACGGTAAGCACTTTGTCTGCACATTTTTTAGTCTACACAGAGTTTGCTTGCAGGCTACAGCGCACCAGTGACCAATTTTGCTTGCTGACTGAGCGAAACAATGCAGACTACAATATAAAGGTGAGCTTTTGGTTCGCCTTCTTTTGCGCTAATTTTTACACTCCTTTCCACTCTCAGATAACCGATGCCAAGATCTGCTGTCTACGCGTGCAGCTGGCTGAGCACACAGTACGCTACATAGAGAGAACCATCGCCACCAGGCCGGCGGTATACAACTTTTTGCGTACAGAGGTACGGCGTTTCACGGTGCCAGCGCAAGTCTCGCAGTGGTCCATCGCCAACGCCTGGAGCGGTGAGGTTCCGATCCAAACGGTCATAGCGATGGTGGACGCGGAAGCCTATGCCGGTAGCTACAAGACGAACGGCTTCAACTTTCAACCGTTTGGGTTGACCGTGCTGACACAGAAGGTAGACAATGTAGCATTCGGCCCCGAGTACCGCCAGAGCTCATGGACCGACCAGTCTGGCATGATGTATGCTTATGTGCAGACACTGAAGGCACTCCGCGTCTTCAATGGCAACCGGCAAGTGGACATTTCGCTGGACTCATTCAAGAATGGCTGCACTCTGTTTGCCTTTGACAACAGTCCCGATACCAGCTACAATTCGCCCTGCCGCAGCGGCACAGTTACCTATGACCTGACATTCGCTACTAATCTGTCCAGAGCCATTACCGTAATCGTCTATGGTATTTTCTATGGCACTTTGTTCATAGAAGGTTCTCAGGCCGTAACGGTACTGAGCGTGTGCAGCACACTCTGCACGAATCGGGAGGACCACTCCCCTTCTGAACACACACACACTGTTGTTCTTATTAGTCGATTGTTGGTAGTAGTACTACTATCGTTATTAATTCATACTACTACTATTAATGTTGCAAGCTTTGTTGTCAGTATATGTGTTCCTGTGAAGGGTAAACTGTAATGCCCAGCTGAAATGACATCTTGGCGTGGTTGCGATGGTGGTGGTAGTAGTACTAAAGCTACACAGAAGCTGCTAAGTATGTAGTGGGTGAGATTGAGCTGAGCGCCAGATGGCTTAAGTTACGTAGTTGTTTACCATGGTCACGGCATCCAATTAATTAAGCGCCTTAATCTGACTTACTTTTTTATTTTATTCACCAAGCGATACATGTACAGTATGGAGAATGGTCAACTAGAAACACAGCGCGCACTAACAGATGTATGTACATACATAGTAGATAACATCAGTCAACAGTAAATATGCTAATTTTAGCAACAATGAGCGCATGGAGAAGACAGAGCATGTGAGCGTTACTGCGTTTTTGGCAGCGCTTTCAGCGAACAATGAATAGTAGATACGACCGGAGACGGCACAGACTCCTTCCTGTGGCCGCTACCATGGTTAGATTAGTAGCCGAGCTATGCTCTTTCCGCATTGTGGTGAGCTTGAGATACTGCGGCGGCAATGGGTAGACTGGCTCCAAGACGAATTTGTCAGACGCGTTGCTTAAAGGTGCGACACTCATCATCGGCCCACTTTTCACGTTACACGTGCGATTTAGCGGTAAAATGATGGTGAAAGTGAACAGACTGCCGACCAGCGAAAGAGCTAGCACCAGTCTCGTCAGAAGACCAGCATTGCCGCCGACCGGCCGCTCGCCACTCAACATTGCAAATAAACTGCCTGCATACTAATAGAGAAAGAGAGACCAGTTAGCCCTAGTGAACTCTGTTTGCTTGTCAGCCACTAATGAGCCAGTTAGTACGTAGAACGACTTAATAATTGACATGGTAGTCTCAGTGTATACATCGGTATTTTCCTGGTTAGATCGCGTCTCTAATTTGAAGACCTGATTCGAAAACCGCTGCAGGTAGCCTGAAAGCTGCGCTTGTTGATAGGAACCTATCGACAATGCCTACACGTGCATACCTTTTTTGAACCGTGTCTAATTGAGAGATTAGACAGTGTGCCGACCGAGTAGCGCGGCATCTTCCATTAGACGTCTAGACGGACGCTGAGGATGCTTTAGATTCTTGGCCACCACTGGGGCATTGTAGATAGTGACGAGTTTGGTGTAAGGCCGGCCTGACGAGTCAGTGCCAGAGAGCTGTGTGGCGTATTATTGTAGTGCTTACGATTGCTGCAGCAGACCGTTTGTATGTATTGGTAGTGCCGCGCTTGTGGAACGCGCGGAACAGACGCGCAGCCAATGTCTGTATCAAACGTTCGGCCATTGTTGCATGCAGCACGCTGCTGGTAGTCCAGTGCACGATTTCTCAGATTTCAAGTAGCCTTGAAAGCGCCCCGACAGAAACTCTGCAGCAATTTATGTAGTTTTGTAGAATATAGTTAGAATAGCCTTCTAACCTTTAGCATTGTCACTGACCAGTACCTCCAGTTGCATGCCGGTTGCGATGGCCTGACTAGTGGCCGATACGACAGTGTCTGCGCTGCGATTTTACGGCACCACAAATGCTTTACGCGTAAAGAGTCGATATACATCAAAAGTACCTAAAAAACGAAAAGGGCTGTGTTAAATCTAGACAAGTGTCACTACACAACAGACCTGTACCATCATTTGCAGCTGAGTTTGAAAGTCAGGTGTCGGTCTGCACCATATAGTTGGGGAGGGGAACGTTGGTGCGATTGCGGGGATATTTTACGCGTGAAAACTTGTGCAGCACGTAGGTGGGCTGGCTGGCCAGAAAGCTCTGTACATCGGTCTGCCGAAAGCGACGACTTTGTGCTGTTGCTGCGCTGTCCGGCGCAGTCTATCTACACCGCCGAGCGAGCCCGGCGAGCTAGCATCATAGTACAGGTCGGAGAGTAGCTGTTCATTAGTGCGCACTCGTCGTCTCTTCTGAAGCGTCAGTGTTTTCGCCTTCTTCTGGCCATAGGTGAGCCAGTTGAGTTGCAGACGGGGTGGTTGTACCGTTTTTGCAAGCCGACCGACTGAGCTGGGGCCGGTTTTTTCATGCGCTTGCACTTGAGCCGACGGCGCACGTCTCTGTTCAGCACTAGAGTGGAGGGCAGTTTGCAATTTCGCAGATCCGGGAGCACGCTGTCGATCAACTGGCCGGTAGGTGCTAGGTGGGGCATTATGAGCGCTGTGACCAGCCGCTCCAGGCTAAGCGGTGGTTCCAGCTGCGTCCCGTCGATGCTGACCAGTCCGTTGTCGGCGCTCCACGCAATCGTGTTACTACAATTGCCGCCGCCGGGCGACAAGTAATTAAGCAGCGTACGTCCGGCACCGCGGTACTTTCCGGGCAGAAACGCCAGATCTTCTCCACTGTTTTTAGCGGTGGTGGTGGTCAGAGAGATGACAGACGCTCGGTTGGTATCCAATTCATTGCTGGGGGGTGGAGAAGTGGGCACTGATTAGTCTGTGGGTTGGGGGCGGATGGTAGGTTGCGCTGACCGAAGGGATTCTAAGCGAATCGTACTCGGCGCTGGAGAGCAGTACGAAGCGCTTGGCGCCCGATTTAAAGCGGCCTGGTGTGGCCATCAGTCAGTAGTACTACTACCAGACGTCAGTGTGTCTAGTGCGGTTTGGACCAGAGCAGCGACCAGTAGGGGATTTTGAACCAGCAGGGCCTTTTTGGCACGCTTAGATGGCTTGGTACTCGTCTGTAGAGTGCGCAGCTCCTTCTTGTAACGCGCCAACACGTTTCTGGTACGGGCCTGAGTTGGTCGCACACCACCGACCCTGATATTGAGCGCAATTTCTAGCAGACAGTGGAGCAGGGGTTTTCTCCCGTAGAAAATTAGTGCTGCAGTCTGCTGGGCACTCAGGTGGGGAATAGCCTTAAGCACCGCTAGATTTTCCGCTCGCAAACAGTGAGCACCACTACTCTCGGACATTACAGACACACAAGAATGAGAGGAGGGTGTGAAAAACAATAAAGAGATGCAGAGGAGACCCACTGTTTATTGGTCTGTTTCCCAGACAATCGTATGCGTTCAGCCGACTATTGTTGCATCCAGCGAAAACGCCAGTCTCAGCTTTCCCAAACCCACCCCCGGGCCCAGGGGGGGCGCGCGCCGCCCGTGCTTTTTGGCGAACTGGGATTGTGCGCGCGGGGCGCGGCACAATCCCGGAGCTAGTTTTTTTCTTTCGGCGATCTGGGGTTTGCGCGCGGGGCGCGGCACAACCCCGGAGCTAGAAGAAGAAGAAGCATGCAAAAACATTGTGTGAAACTACTGACTGCATTCTGGCTGTATCTGAATGAAAAACAAGAGCGGACGTGCGTAGTTGAGGAGACGATGACGCTTGAGAGAGCGAGAGTAAGAGAGAGAGAGAGAGATCGAGAAAGAGAGAGCGGGTTAGTGCTAGCTAACTTTTTGGAGTGAAGCCATAGAGAAAAGAGCTACTAGTGTAATAAGTATAGAAGATAATCGGCGGGCTCAGAACAGGTTTCGATTAGATAGTGATACTCCACCCCACTGTAGAAAGCTTTAATTTGTCAGGCCCCATTAATCAGAGCCGCCAGCATTAGTGGAGGCGTTAATCGGAAAAACAACCCTGCCAGAGACTAGGCGATCCGGGTCAGGTTTATAATTTGCTATTAGTGCGGCGTTGACGGTCTGGCAGAGCGACCTGTTTTATTTTGACCCCCAGATGGGCCTCCTAATGCTGGTGAGGTGCATCACTCCATCAATTATTATTTTGCTTGCGCGGCCCAGTGCCCGTTAACTGACCGGTCGATTAGCTGCTGGTTGTAATCGATCGACCCTAGCGGAGCCTGCGTTAATGGACGGACCGTTGACCTCCAGTAAACAACAGCTGGCCCAGTGCAGGCCTCGGCCGTCGGTGGCTACTGTAGTTAAAACAACTGCTCCCTACCAGCTTCCGGCCGCCCAATCGGCTCCCAAAAGAGCCAACTGAGTGGCGCGAGCTCCAATGCAAGGTTTTGACTAAAAACGGAACCGATCCGGTCTAAAAGATGAGAGTTGGAAAAGGAGCTAGTTAACTTTTTGGAGCTGAGTAAAACGGAAAATGCTACTTTAAGTATGGGGTAATCGGCGGCAGCCAGAAAAGGTCGTAATTATCAACCCGCTTTTCGTACGAATTTTGTTTTTGGAGCCAAAAGTTTTTGACTAAACTCGGAACCGATCCGGTCTAAAACGTGAGAGTTGAAAAAGTAGCTAGTTAACTTTTCGGAGCTGACTAAAACGGAAAATGCTACTTTAAGTGTGGGGTAATCGGTGGCGGCCAGAAAAAAGGAGTCGCCCCATTAATTAGAGCCAGCATTAGTTGAGGCCGGGCGGTCGGCCGGGCAGAGCTGTTCGGTTTTATTTTTTGCTGCAAAAGGGTTTTGACTAAAAACGAAACTGACTCGCTCTAAAGCATGAACGCTGTAAAGTAGCTAGCTAACGTTTTTGAAGTGGAGTAAAAACGGTAGTGTTGGGGTGATTTGGTAGGCAGTGGTCGGAAAAAGGTCTTAATTACCAGAGCCAGGCTCCGCCCCCGCCGCCAGGCGGTAATTATCGGCCAGAATTGGCCCCGCCTATTTTGCCCCCACCATTTTGCCCCGCAAATGCGTCGGTAAGCGACACTATAGCAGCACACGTTACGTTGTGGCTAAAAAAGTGCAACGTTGAGTCTGAAAAGAGTTTCGTGCAATGCACTTCTGCGCTCTCGTAACTTACGAGACTCGCAACTCAAGCTGCGAGAGTCGCAGCCACTTGCGATATCGTAACTTGCGAGAGTTTCATGCAACCGGGCCAGTACGAGACATGCAAGTGTCACGTGGCAGTACTCATTATGAGTGTAAAGAATGCTGAAAATCTGCTTTTCTTATGCTTTTATAATTCTCATTTCGAAAATATCCACATTTTTGCTCTGCGATGCCTGGTTTGGAAGATATCTGGTACCACCCTGCCACTTTGCGAGGCAAGTGGAACTTTGCCGAGATAACAAGCATAGTCGTCTTCTTCACAAATCATTAAAATGGCCATATTTTCCAAACTGGGCATCGTAGAGCAAAAAGGTGGTTATTTACGGAATCACCATTAAAAATGCATAAGAAAAACAGCTTTTCAGCATTCCTTTTACTCATGCTAATGAAAAGATATCTGCCAAGAATTTCGAGGTCAATAACTTCCGAACCAGAGCGAATTTCGCCAAAATCCGAATGATATTCGTAATCAGGGAGCAATCCTGCATCAGAATATTTGGATTGTTTATAAATCTGATCAAAAAATTTTTTGTCAGCTGTCTTCAAACCGCCAAACAAGGGGCCTACCTGCTGAAAGTTGCACCCAAAACATATGTTTGTTTGGCTATCAATGCTGCATCAATTCTGCGAAAATTAGCCGGACCCCGCATCTGTGGCAGAAGATAAAACAATTTTCTTTAAAAATCCTGTTGTAATCAACGGAAATTTCGTAGGTTTTGGAGAATATATCGCTAACCAGATCCAGGTAATATCTGGAAACGGGGATATCAGAAAATGAAAGCCAATTCAAATAGCTACAAAATGAAATGCACCGATACCTTGAAACTTTTGGATAAGAAATAGGTGAATAATGATCGTTTAGAACCGAGGGTAAAAATGGCCCAAAGAGTGGCTACCCACCGAAATTTGAGGGGTGCAGTGCAGCTCCGGTTCTAGGTGCTTGCTGATGTTCGAACATGCACCGCTGGTGTTCGCGTTGCTTAAACATCCTAAAGTTTGTTCAAAAATTATTGGCGAGGAGCGGTTTTTGATTTTTTTCTCGAAAATTCTCCTCTACACCCCCTTATATTTTTATATGAACTTGTAGCCAACGATCAGCGCTACATTATGGAACTATTCATTCTTGTCCTAATTTGCATATTGACTATGAAAATGGCCAAAAACTAAACTTTTGCGAGTTGACCCCCCTCCAAACGTGCTCGAAATTGGACACCGATACCAGATTCGGATTTCGCAGAGTGTTGCGGTCTCGAATCATACCACTCTCATGGGTCTACGACGATTTTGAAGCAAGTTACGAGCGATTTCCCGAGGGGTACTCGCTCAAAATCGACCAAAATTTTTGCCCTTCCATAGTAAAACCTACTTAGTGGTGCAAAACGACCTTTTTCACTCGACAGATTTCCAGAAACCACTTTTTCTAGTCAATTCGGACCCGAGGAATTCAGTGGTGCCGTCCGTTTCGGCATCCGACTCTTGTGGAGGGTGCTAGAGCCCCCTAAAACTCTAAAAGACCCAGTTTGGGTTCAATATAATAGCGATTCAATAGAAGTGCAATATAGCTTCTAGAAGTATTTTTTGCGCAAAATCCACTGAAAGCTACCCCAAAAAGCAATTTCTCACTCCTGGTCACGTTTTGGGTAGTTTCAGGGGCACACTGAAGCGCTAATTGTGCGCTCAAAAGCGCCCTTTGTTTAAAGTGCTCAGCACTAAATTTGCAGGTGCAAAATGGCATTTTCGGTCAGTTAAACGTTTAAAAACCACTGTTTCTTAACAATGTGGGTACGAGGAATTCGATCGTGACATTCATTTTAGCCGTCGGCTGCTCGCTGGGCTGCTACGGCCCGTTATTGGTTTTTATAATGCAGTGTGGTTGCTTCAATTTGGAATTTACAGATCGTATGTTTTTTACAAACAAGTTTTTTATTTGAGAAATAAGTTAGTAGTTTACTTCAATACCGATATACTTTACTGTGTCAAATGGCAAGAAAAAGCAGTTAGTAAATAGCAGAGGAAACCAAAACCAATTTGAACATGTGTCATAACTGAGCAGTAGTCATAAAGTACTGTGGACCCGTAGTTAAGCCAAATCCAGCAACCGCTCGAACAGCAACTTGTGGGTGGAGCAGCTGACATCGTCAATCAGAGTTGGATTCTCCGTTATCATCCGTTTGAAGCCGCGCGCAGTAGTTAGACGCGCCAGACACCGAGCCATCAGTCGAGGGAGGTGGTACATGTCGGCCATTCTGATTTTGTCTGACTGGGTCAGGTCCGACTTCATCTCCATCATCATCACACACATCGACATCAGCTTACTGATCTGGAATCGGTGCGCCAGTCGAAACACTTCCACCACGGTGTCCAAGTTTCCGCCGAACAAGATATCGTAAAGCTCGTCGACCACTTCGATGTGGCCCCTCCAGTCCTCAGGTCCGATTATTTCGCTGGGCAACAGATACCAGAGGAAGAACATGTGAGACGGATGCAGCAGCGACAGGAACCTTCGCACGCCCTCCTCCGTAATTCCTTCGTCTTGCAACGGAACCGCACTGCTTCGGTTCAGGCCTTCGGAAAAGTTGCCGAACAGCATTCCTCTGAAGATGGGCGAGAAGGAGGCGAGAATCCAGCGATTGGCGAAGAAGGAAGTGTCGCCGACCTGCAGCTCGCAGACGCTGGCCGCCTCCGAGGGCGCCGGGCGGTCGAAGCTGAGTTGCTGTCGGATTCTCTGGTTGAACACGTCTCGCAAGCGTCGCCACTCAGGCTGCAGCTGCCTGTCCCGGTACTCTTTCTCGCTGCACTTGCTCCAGTGCTGCAGCATTCGCTTCGTCACCAGATTGGCGTGAGGGTTGGAGGTGATCTGATCGAAAACCACGTCGTTGTTGGTCACTTCTTTGATGGAGGCGTTCTTGCCGCACTGGGCAGACAAAGTGTGAAATAGCAGCAACTCGTCGCCCGTCACACTGACCAGTCGCAGCTTGGACGAAGCCGACACCTCCATCGCCATCATCAGATAGTACGCCACCACGTCCTGCAAAGCCTGTCCACCAATGCTGTGCCACTGATGAGCGGCGATTGCGAGATCGACGAGACTGTCCACACTCATGTGGCTGGTGGCCAGTGGCAGAGCGGTAGGGTGGAGACTGGCCAGCAGCAGATCCAGTTGGCTAGCGGCACCTTCGAACCGGTCGGGGGTGGGCTGGGCGTTGGGCGCGAATGTGTCGAAGAACTCCTTGTTAGTGTAGCGGATGGAGAGGGGATGAGGACTGGAGCTCTGCGGCTCGGAGATGCGAACCTCGAATGGTCGTAGATCGTCGCCCTCTCGCAGCTCGTCCACTACTTGTGATGTGGCTGTCTGTTCTATGAGGAATCCTCGCTTAGCCAGCATTTGACCGAACTGAGCTTGCACCGTCTCCGGCACTGCCTCTTCCATGTGAACGTCAACACTTGCAGAACTGCCTGCTACTCCAGGTCCAGCGGCACTGTCAGCTGAATTGTTGGAGCCGATTCTGACGGGAATCAGACCCTGCGGTAACGGAGGCGGAAAATTTCGGCGCTCCATTATACACTGCCACTGAACCGACCACTCTTCTGTAGTACAAGAAACAAATAAAATAGTACACAACAACACAACAACAACTCTGGAGTTGAAAAAGTCAGTCGATATTTACAAGTTGCTCCAACCCAGTGTCTACAAATTCAACTTCTCTCTGATCGTCAGAGCTATCTCTTCTACATTGTACATTGTACATTCTATTTCTCTACATTGTACTTCCTCAAATTCATGTTCATCTGACAACTTGTCGTATTCCCGATATCGTGGTTCTACTTTTTCGATCACGTTATGCACTGTTCTATTCCATAGTTCTGGCTCAACCTCATCCGTTAGCTTGACAACAGGTTGTTGCACTTGTTTGATCTTAAAGGTTTTGTTTTCTCTGGCCACTTTTTGTTTTATGTAAGCCCAAATCATCTCTATCGGGTTGAGTTCACAGTGACCTATTGGTAGCGTAGTCGTACTAATAAGTAGTAATTTCCCCCTTCATCCACATCGTCGTTGGTATTTGCGTTTCTTCAGCTATTTTAAGAGTCAGTCTCTGAACCGATCGAGTCTTGGCCCTTTGCCCTATTCAGACCCAAAATTGAAAGTTGGGCGTAGAGGGCTGAAAGTTGGAACACTAAAACATATTGACAAGTTATCAATGACCTGCAAAGAATTTTCAGATTCGACGCTCCACGCTCGAGATATGGCCTTCTAAAAATCGGCCCGCTTAACTATGGGACCAAAATTTCGATATCGAATTTCTGACTTGCTGATCGTAATTCAGAGCTAACAAACGGGGTTTTTGCGTAACTTTTTGAGTAGTTTAAGAATCTTTTACTAAATTTCATTTTTGGAAAAAAAATTTTTTTTCGCCCCCCTATCGGGGGGCATAACTCGTCTGGAACCCCCCTAGACCGTTCTTTTTATTTCAGATTATTGTAGCGCTATATCTTAGCTACACACCGGTGTAAAACATTACGGGCTACCGGACGGCAAACACTGAAATATTTGCGTTCAAAAATTAAAAATGCCACATTTTGCATGTTTCACTGTGCCCAAAAATTATCAACTCCATGTTCCAGCTTACCAATTGGAGTTGAATGCTAAAAATTGATGTCTAAGCTGTACTTTTTGAGTAGTTTAAGAATCTTTCATTGAATTTCATTTTTGGAAAAAAACTTTTTTTTCGCCCCCCCCCCAATCGGGGGGCATAACTCGTCTGGAACCCCCCTAGACCGTTCTTTTTATTTCAGATTATTGTAGCGCTATATCTTAGCTACACGCCGGTGTAAAACATTACGGGCTACCGGACGGCAAACACTGAAATATTTGCGTTCAAAAATTAAAAATGCCACATTTTGCATGTTTCACTGTGCCCAAAAATTTTCAACTCCATGTTCCAGCTTACCAATTGGAGTTGAATGCCAAAAATTGATGTCTAAGCTGTACTTTTTAAGTAGTTTAAGAATCTTTCATTGAATTTCATTTTTGGAAAAAAAATTTTTTTTTCGCCCCCCCCCTATCGGGGGGCATAACTCGTCTGGAACCCCCCTAGACCGTTCTTTTTATTTCAGATTATTGTAGCGCTATATCTTAGCTACACGCCGGTGTAAAACATTACGGGCTACCGGACGGCAAACACTGAAATATTTGCGTTCAAAGATTAAAAATGCCACATTTTGCATGTTTCACTGTGCCCAAAAATTTGCAAAATGTGGCATTTTTAATCTTTGAACGCAAATATTTCAGTGTTTGCCGTCCGGCAGCCCATATTGGTTTACACTGGCGTGTAGCGAAGATATAGCGCTACAATAATCTGAAATAAAAAGAACGGTCTAGGGGGGTTCCAGACGAATTATGCCCCCCGATAGGGTGACAAAAAAATTTTTTTTTCCAAAAATGAAATTCAATGAAAGTTTCTTAAACTACTCTAAAAGTACAGCTTAGACATCAATTTTAGCATTCAACTCCAATTAGTAAGCCGGAACATGGAGATGAAAATTTTTGGGCACAGTGAAACATGCAAAATGTGGCATTTTTAATCTTTGAACGCAAATATTTCAATGTTTGCCGTCCGGTAGCCCGTAATGTTTTACACCAGCGTGTAGCTAAGATATAGCGCTACGATAATCTGAAATAAAAAGAACGGTCTAGGGGGGGTTCCAGACGAGTTATGCCCCCCGATAGGGGGACGAAAAAAAAATTTTTTTCCAAAAATGAAATTTAGTAAAAGATTCTTAAACTACTCAAAAAGTTACGAAAAACGTTTGTAAGGTCTGAATTCCGATCCGCAAGTCAGAAATTCGATTTCGAAATTTTGGTCCCATAGTTAAGCAGGCCGATTTTTAGAAGGCCATATCTCGAGCGTGGAGCGTCGAATCTGGAAATTCTGTGCGGTGGTTACATAACCTATCAAGACGTATTAGTCCTCCAACTTTGAGCCCTCCACGCCAAAGTTTCATTTTTGGGTCTGAATACTGAAACTCGATCGGTTCAGAGACTGGCTCTTAATGTGGTATCTGAAATAAGTAGTGTACTGTAACTGTGATGCACATAATTCAAGGGTACGTATAGTGCCATGCATGTGTACAAAGTACAAGTTTACTTGGCGTTGTCTACCATGGACCAGAGAAACACCCAAGTTAGCACTTCCAGTTCTATCTACGTATAAAGCTACACAGCTACAGCTCAAAATTACGGCCAGGAGGTAGAAATGGCTTTTCGCGGTTGCTTTCAGCACATTTTGCGCACAAAAATACCCCTAGAAGCACTCTTGTGATTCTATTATAAATTCCAAATTGTTGCAACCAAACTGCATCTCAATAACCAATAGCGGGTTGTAACAGCCGAGCGAACAGACGACAGCTAAAACGAATGACAGGATCGAATTCCTCGTACCCAGATTGACAAGAAAGAGTAGCTTTCAAAACGTATAACTGATCGAAAATGCCATTGCCATGCCAGTACTTTCAGAGCCCACAATTAGCGCTTCAGTGTGCCCCTGAAACTACCCAAAACGTGGCCAGGAGTGAGAAATGGCTTTTTGGGGTAGCTTTCAGTGGATTTTGCGCAAAAACATACCCCTAGAAGCTATATTGCACTAGTTCATATAAAAATATAAGGGGGTCTAGAGGAGAATTTTTGAAAAAAAATCAAAAACCGCTCCTCGCCAATAATTTTTGAACAGACTTCAGTTGACTTTCTCACAAAATATAAGTTAAACCAATCGCAAAGACATGTAAAGCATAGAGTGCACATAAAGTTTACTTGGTTAAAGTTCAGAGAGCATAGGTTGCACACAGCATAATAAGAGGGTCTAGCGGTTCATAAATCGTTTGTTGGCCAAGTTGCAGAAATCCAAGTAGTTGACGGGCGGCAGCAGGTCGGGCACGGCGCCCCAAGGTCCGCCGGTGAGGGGTCGATTGAAAGTGAGCAAAGCGCAGTAAGGGTAGTGAAGGCCCATGTGTTCGATGTCCTGCTCAGTGAGAGGCTGTGGGGGTTTGCGGTTGAGGCCTCTGACAGCAGCGTCCAAGCAGACTGCGTGGGTGACCACCACCGCCACACCTGCGCCCGACCAGCCCTCGCTCAGCCGACACAGCACTTCTGGGATCCGTTGGTAGAATTGACTGAGGGACTCTTGACGCAAACACTGCACCTCGCTCAGCTGCATGATCGGCTGGTACTCTGTGTCCACCGGAATCTGCAATGCACCGTACGTGTACGTGCGAGTGGTGCAGAGACTGACGCACTCTAAACTGCAGCAGCTGCTCGAGCGAGCAGAAGGAAGGCATTTTCTGTTTGTACCAGGCACCCAGCTCGAACAGAGCCGGTTCAATGCAAATCTTGGGCGGTTCCTTGTTGGCGTGTCGTATCTGCTTCACCAATTCAGCTGCCGTCATAACACAACGCAGAGCCGGGGAACTGTAGATTCGGTTGGGAGTTGCGTCTGCCATGTTCAGTCCGCGACCGATCATCTGCGTGGTGATCTGGCCGACCGAGGTGATGGGACTAAAAGCAGACACTGCACAGGCAGCCACTCAGCTCAGTACCTGTCGCTCTGGAACTGCTCGGCCGGACAGCTTCGGTCGGGAATGTTGAGCGGCTGGTTGAGGTCGGTGGGCGTGTAGTTGCCGAACTGGTCAAAGTTGGTGCGCAGCCACTCGGGGAAGATTCTGTCCAGTCGTTCGGCTCCTCTCATCAGCAGCAGCGTCTGTTTGGTGCGGGCCGCCCCGTAGCGTCGCACCGTGGCCACTCGGAACAGCGGCGCCGCCTCCTCCTCCCAACTCACGTCCACCTGTGTGCTGGCGTCCATCTCTCCGCCCTCTCGAGCCGTCCGCGCCACCACCCCTCCCAACTCTGCCGACGACATACACACACACCACACACTGCACTACAAACAATGAAAATTTGAACTACAGTTTCCGCGTTTAGATCAGATTACATTTTTTTAAACAGTAATACGTACGGAGAATTCAACTGTGGTATCTTCCATACGTAATAAAATAAGCAGAGGGTCTGTACATAGCACCATTCTTGATAGTACGTACGTACAATGAGTAACTAACTGATATTGGGATGCTTTGTTTGTACTTTCATTAGTAGGTACCCGCCAGCGTACGTATCTATTCATGATCGTAGCGCAGTTATATTTTTATTATTTAAACCAAAGAAACGAAAAACATTGTACAGGGTGCCGATGCCGAGCAATGATACTCCCCTCCTTCGAGTAAACTAAACTATCTATAGCATGATCTGGAAAAAATGAATGTACCAATAAGTACAGTTTGGCACTTAACGCCGTTATTATACTGGTACTATATATGGTTACCCTCCCTACCTCCTTCCTACTCCCTACGGCGTTAAGTACCTGACTGAAGTAGGACATTTTATTGAGGGTTTATACTAACAAGCTCAATACTGAGTGTTCCATCCATTGGTGTCACTAACAGCTTAAAGATAAGTAGTCACAAATTTTCAAAATAGGATGACAAAGTGACTACTTATCTTTAAGCTGTTCGTGGATGGAATGATGAATCGCCAATGGATGGAACACTTCAGTATTGAGCTTGTCCACATATTATATTGGCTTGTATAAATCCACAATAAAATGTCCTATTGGTACTTTCACTTTTTTCCTGTCTTGGTTATCCCTCCCGAAATTTCTGTGCAGCGCATGGTGACGCTCATGACAGCGACCGGCCACGGCACGGTTCATTATCTTTCATTCCTGGGTTTAACAGGGTTCATACGGATGAATCGCCAATGGATGGAACACTTCAGTATTGAGCTTGTGAGTATAAATTCCCTGACCCTGGTACTAAAATTCCCTGACTTGCAAACTCATAAAACATAGTAAATATTTTCAAGCATCTAATTTTGTGATTTCTTTCCAACTGTATAAACACTAGCATATCCAATAATTTTCTGAAAACAAACGGTCAATTTGGTATCCAAAAGCGCATTTTAAAAGGTATTCTGAGCATGAAGTTGGCAGGAATTAACTTGACGAGGTCTGGTTGGGCCGCAGCCTAACCAGTGCGAGAAAATTTTGAAAAATTAGCTTACAAGAACGCATTTAAAAGGTAATCTTGGTGTGTAATTAACAAGAATTAACAGTTTCAGAGTTTGACGAGGCCTCGTTGGGCGGCTTCCGTAACCACGGCGAGAAAACGTTGAAAAATCCCTATAATTTACCCTGACCAGATCTGAAATTCCCCGACCCGTATGAATCCTGTTTGAATAACTAACGAGATCCTTTTGCCGAAAGTAGTTAAGCCTGCTTCGTACCCAAAAACGGAACTGATTGGCAGTACGTACGTATCGAAGCAGGACTATTAGGCGACGCCGATTAGGCGATGCCGATTAGGCGATGGTACTATTAGGCGACAAAAAAATTAACAGGCAACCAATACCATTTAGGCGGCCCTAGCACTAATGGGATACAATACATAGTGTTGCTACTCAAGTGTACATGTTATGCAAATTCCTGCTCGCAGAGGCGTAGGTATTTGAACTGTCAAACAGACAATTACCATTATCAGTCTTTTGGTCGCCTACTCATGGCCGTCGCGGCAGTTTTAGTGAGTGAGCATGGCAGTAAGAAACTGGCACATGATGGTTATATGTATGTTTTTGATGTAAGAAGCAGAAGTGATCCAGATGTTAAATTCTGGCGATGTCATCGAAAAAACAAGCCTGCCTGTCGATGCCGATTGTGGACCACCATCGCTCAAGATGAGACCGGTGTGTTTGTCGAACAGGTCAGAACTATTTCCCCACCGTTGTTATTTCAAGTAATAATGTGGTCTTGGGCTTGGGCTAACAACTTTGCCGAGGCCGCTCACAGAGTTCTACAGCGTGAGTTCGACGCGGCTCATCCATCCATTTGGCGCTTCATCAATGTTCTGCTCGCTTCATCAATATTCGCGGTATAGCGCACAATGTTGAAATGAATCCTTGAAATTGTATTCAGCTTTTGTTGATATTTTTAAGATTTAAGTCGATATTTTGTACAGATATTGTTGTGCTTTATTAATAACGTACAGGGTGTCTCAAAAAAATGATCACATTTCTTTTTACTGCCATTTCCGCAAATTTTGACCAAATAGGCTGAAATTTGGACCATAGGTGCCAAAATTCGGGGAATTTTATGTGTTAAAGTTTGGTGCACTAGGCTTGACTCATGCACGAGATAATTCAGAAAAAGTGAAATTTGGTAATTTCAATAGTGAAAGCCGGTCACCGAAAAAATGATCACATTTCTTTTTACTGCCATTTCCGCAAATTTTGACCAAATTGGCTGAAATTTGCAACATACGTGCCAAAATTCGTGGAATTTTATGTGTTAAAGTTTGGTGCACTAGGCTTGACTCATTCCCGAAAAATTTCGAAAAAAGTGAAATTTGGTAATTTCAATAGTGAAAGCCGGTCACCGAAAAAGGTCACATTACATTATCGCCTAAACTCTATCGATAGCGTTGGAGTTCATGCGTCAACTTTTTACACACGAATTACCCTGAATTTCTGCGTTTACACTCCAAATTTCATCCGATTCCGACAGAAATTAGGAAAGATACAGTCAAAAGAAATGTTTCCATTTTTCGGTGACCGGCTTTCACTATTGAAATTACCAAATTTCACTTCTTTTGAAATTTCTCGGGAATGAGTGAAGACTAGTGCACCAAACTTTAACACATAAAATTCCCCGAATTTTCGCACCTATGATCCAAATTTCAGCCTATTTGATCAAAATTTGCGGAAATGGCAGTAAAAAGAAATGTGATCATTTTTTCGGTGATTTCACTATTGAAATTACCAAATTTCACTTTTTTTGAAATTTCTCGGGAAGGAGTCAAGCCTAGTGCACCAAACTTTAACACATAAAATTCCCCGAATTTTGGCACCTATGGTCCAAATTTCAGCCTATTTGGTCAAAATTTGCGGAAATGGCAGTAAAAAGAAAAGTGATCATTTTTTTTGAGACACCCTGTACATTGACGTACGGACCTGTATAAAAAATTTCCTGTCGCCTAATAGTACCGTCGCCTAATAGTACCGCAAAATAGCCTAATCGGCATCGCCTAATAGTAGCGTACCGCGTACGTATGGGCTATTATGCCAGTTTTCGTCGAACTTAATCGAAGAGACAACAAATATTGTGGTTGACAAAAAACAAAGCAAATGTAGGGTAAATAGCTTTTACTTTGGTCCTCCAGGCTCAATCGTATTACTGTGTATAATTTTAACTCGGCAACCATACAATGATTTCCAAAATAATCAGTTAGTGTCACAACGCATGTTACGTGAATAAATTATGGTTAAAATATTTTGCATACAATTTACAGGGCAGAGCCCTCCTACACACGAGAGCAGTGAAACAGTGGAAATGTTGGTATGCACAACAACAAGAGCGGACTAAGTCACAACCGTTTGAACTGTCTCCAACAATTTTGTCACTAAGTCCACGATCAACAAACTGTCGCACACATATACTACTACAGTTGGCTATTCACCGTGTACAGAGAAACTGGAACGAAAACTACGAACAAAACCACAAAATGAGATCACCAGGGAAGGAAGGAGGAATAGTAAAAGGAAGGTGTGGCAAAGCGCTTAAAGCCTGATTTGATCAGGGAATGTTTCGGTTCTCACGCACTAAGCCAGCAACTCCATGAGTACACTGATTTCACGGTAAGCCTGAGCGCGCGCGCCTGTCATCACTCCAACCTTCTGCTTCTCCGCCGCCAACTCTCTGATGCTCATTAACTGCGTGTAGCACTTGACACACTTGTTCAAACTAAAACTTATTTACCAATGTATCAATGCGTCCTTATTTATGTACGTATTTCACGGCTATCTGGGTCGGTATATGGTTGTGAAGGGACTGGGGAACGGAAGTGAAAAGTGGTAGGTCAGGACAGGAAACAACTAAAAGTAGCGGTTTCAGCTCAAACAACAGCAAGGTCGTAAACCCGTACCCAAAACAGTGGCAACCCAGAAATAGACAGAAAGTAAAACCGGAAGCAGGGGGAAAAACGAGCTCGTAGTTAACAGGGTTCGTGCCGCTCTGGCGATCCAAAATCCCCTGACATTTCCTGACAAAAAACAAAAAATCCACCGACATTTTCAAAAATTCTCACTAAATCTGAACTTCCTTAACCAGGGCGACAAAATTTCAAAAAAATTAGCCTTCAAAAATGCGTTTGAAAAGCATTTCGAGCATAGAACTAACAGTTTTAGTAGTTTGAAGATGTTTGGTTGGGCCACTGTCATAGGGTTGCTTGAGCTTGAGGACGTTGAATTCACAAACAACTCAGAGAGGGGCTGTGTCGGTAGCGGCGCCACTCTACTGGCTGACGGTTTCCCGAAATTTCCGATTTTGTAAAAAACAGCAACAAAAATAGGTTTACCGTTCTTCCTGCATCACATCAACTCCAATGGAAGGCATACGTGTGGAACCGTGCTTAATGACCTCGCCAAATCCAGTCATTATGAGTCGGAGACTGACGGTAGCAGTTTGCACATAAGAACCATGCTTGCTTTCCAGCAAGACAGGCAACTGAGGCAGAAGTTGACAGCAAAGACCTAATGACCAGAGATGACTGAAACACAGTACTGCACTACAATAGTTAGACTGTAGTCAGTACCTCCTGTTATTGAGCAGAGTTAGAAGCAGATGCAACTGACTGGGATCGTTCATTCGAATCACAGTTGAAACAGCCTTGCTCAGCCCTTCGCTGCGCCACAGCCTGCGCACTACGTCCGTACTCTGCGTTCTGTACTGCAGCACCGTTTCCATCTTGACTGACTCTCGGTGCAACAGCCTCAGACAATCCTTCTCCGTCAGCGAACGATCAACCACCGCACTGATGCTACTGCTGCTCGCCGAATCCAAAGGACTGCTGGCATGGGACTGAAAGCACACATGAGCTTGGTGACTGACAGATTGAACGGCTCGAAAGAACCACTGTCACTCAGTTTCTTCGGAAACAAACGTCTTCATTAGAAACAATTACAATGTAGCTGGACCTATGCGCTGCAAAAAGGCTTAACAGGTGTTATTTCTAGTGCAGAATGTTGTTGATGCGCATTGTTATGTCGGTGAAAGGAGGTCAATGTTGTAGTAGAATTGCCGCATGGCAGAGAGCCAGTCCCCAGTCCATCTGGTCACAGCAGTAAAGCGGTGTCCTTTGCGACTCGCTCAAGATGCGCCTTATTTACACTGGAATATCGTACACGCACGCGTCCACGTCCACCCCAACCTGCGTCAGATTAATTAACTATGCAGCAGAGGTAGCTTCCATTTGAGACCGGTCATACGTGAAGTCCTTTCTAGCAGCTGAGATAAAGAGTGATGGGGCAAGCACACAGTCTCGGTGACAATGGCCCAGCTGTCGTTCAAATCTGAATGGAAACGACCAACCGCTGACCAGTTGCTTGCAATGCAGACAGCGTCCCGCCGTTGGTGCTAGTGCTAGCAGTTTGTTGAGTGAGGCCAATAAAGTCAGCCGCCATGACTCACCCTATCGTTTTATGCATAGTAGTGGTGTGTCTTTACTGCTGGATGTAGATTAATGTCACTCTAAATGACCGGTTATCACCAACAGACGCAGCAGCCAGCAGAGCAACAGAGCAATTAGTTGGTCAAGTAAGGCAATTGAGCAGCCGAACTGGAAGTGCGAGTTTGGCCGCCCCTCCTCGTGATGCTGCGCAAAGACCGGCATTAACAATTTGGCCAGCACTGCGCCGATCCGGTCCGGAATTTTGAAAGAAAAAATCGAATTCAAATGCAAACCGCCTCTCAGCCCCAAGCAAACTCGTTTGCGGAGGGAGGCGCCAGCCGCTGCTCAACTCGACAGCAAAAGTCGACTTACAGCAACAAGAAAGGCGGTCGGATTGCAGAGTCTGCGGTCTGCTACAGCGCTTCCGCCTAACCAATTACTGGCTGAACACTGTGTACCATCAAGCGTCAACTGAAGAGGCCGCTCAACATGACAATTTGCGCAACGACAGCGAATCGACGGAGGCAAATCTGCATAGAGCATCACAACAAAAATTGGTGCAACGAAAGGACAACCGACACCGATTTACAATTGCCCAATGCCGGGAGCAGCGTGCGACACAATAAACAGTAGCTGTTATTAGGGCCACATGGATGTGGTCAAAATGCATCGATAATTTAGATCAGCCAGCCCTGTTGGCAATGCGATCGATGATGACGGCCGACGCACGACCAGCGGCTGTTTATAATTCTACAAACACTAAGCTCGCAGAAGCACCTAGTCAAGGGGCTCGTTAATATCGGTTGTTTACATGCGAGAAACGCTAAAGCAATTTTGAGATCGAGCCTGTAAGCAGACGCACTACCTATGCATACTGAACTGTTGCACTGTATTTAACTGAACTCACCGGTAAGAAGTCGTCGGGTGAGAGTTGAAAGCTAGAGACAGAGGTGACAGGAGACTTGAGAGCACCCAGCGTGTAGGTGATGCCCAAGTCCGGGCTGGACTGAGAACAGAAAGCATCGCCAGACAAAAAAGGTTCGTTGGTGGCAGTTACGGAAAATCGAGGCAGGGGAGAAACCTTCTCTACCTTCTTGCCGGCCGGCTGCGGGGACACAGTCGCTATCACAGTACCACTGCGCGACGGCTTCAGACTGGACTTGGAGAATTCGGTAGACTTGGTCGGTTTGGCCGCAGCAGCACCTTTGCGTGGCAGCACTGGGGAAACGGCTTTTCGACTCTTTGGCTGCTCCACTTTGTGAACAATGAACGTCTGAAACTCAAAATCAATCGGTCAAACAGCTGACAACTTTTCCGACCATACTCAATCAATTTTCGACAGATAATTTATGAGTTCAATATTGATGAAATAATGATATTGCCAATCAGCCTAAGGAGTGAGTACAGTCATGTCTCGTTAATCCGGATATTCGCATTCCGGACAAGATTAGGCCAGGTCCCAATTTTCCCCCATGTTATATCCCTCGTTAATCCGGACAGAACATTTGGGGCTCCAACTTCGAAATTTGTATGGTAAAGTGATTTGTTAATCCGGATTTGGTTAATCTGGACAAAATGCATGCGCAATTTTTCTACTCAGGTGTGAATTTTCAACTGAATAATGCTTTTCGTAGAGTCAGAATGTGATTAGTTCTGGCTTTTAGGAGCTATAATCAGCTGAAATAAGCTTTTGGCTTTTAATTAAAAGGTACAGCTGCAGAATCTGATATGCAACTAACAAAAAGCTGTCATTCAGGCTTTTGAGCCGAAAAACAGTGTTTTAGCTTTGATTCGTTACTCCGGAAAGTCGCAAATCCGGACAAAATTGGCCGGCCCCAAGTTGTCCGGATTAACGAGACATGACTGTATCAGCTTTAGCTTCGCATCAGTACTTGGTAAATTGACACCATAATTAACGGAAAGCGAACCTATAACGACCATATTATTATAGTGGGCCAAGTTGCTTTTTACGCTCAACAAAATTTTAAACTCTGCAAACTTATTATTACTATCATAATTATGAGTTTAGACAAACAACTGCCAACAGCAGGCTAAGATTGGGTGGTGGTGCTCAAACGGAAGCTGGTTTTAGTTTTCTGAACAGACATGGTCTGCGTTTGTTGAGGCTCCAATACACGCTAATTAAGAATTAAGTGAAACCAAGACAGACCGGTTTACATACCTCTTTGAGCGGATCGTTTATTGGCATCGTATCCTGCGCAGAAGGAAGGACGGGCGCAGGGGTAGCCGGTGGGCTGCGTTCCAGTTTCGGTCTGGACTTGAAAGCTTCTTCGCCCACGTCCACGGGCTGCGTCGAATGAATTTGAAGTTTTTCGGGTTGAGCGAGAGAGGATGCGACAGTGTGTTCGGGCGATGTTTCTGCACTTGAGCTCATAGTAACGGAGCTCGAAGACGGCGACTCATCGGCGGACGAATTGGACTCAGCTTTCTCCGCAAAACTCCGTCTCAGCTTCGACCGTTGCAAGAACGGCGTGTCGGTAGGTGAGCGGTGTTCTACCAACACCTCTTGGCTCGTCGTCGCCTCTTGCGGCTCCGACACACCACCAGCCGTTCCTAATCCATCCTCCGATGCCGTGAACGGAGGAAAATTCTAAAAAAATCCAGAGTAGAATAAAGCGCGTAGATAGACCGTTGCTAAGATACGGCTGTTCACAGGAAATTGGCTGCGCCTGAGCACAATATGCAATGTACATGAATGCGGTTACACCCGTTGCAGCAGAATTTTACACAGCGGAGAATATAAAAGCATGTCAGGTGAGCAAGTACAGAATATGCTGGCTCGTAGTTATCGATACCAAATGTATCAGTCGTAACTCTCGACCGAATGCCTTCAGAATGCGTTTTATAACACGTGCAAAATTTAAAAACTCTCAACGCGGTTTGGCTGTTCAGCGACGAATTTCTAAACTTCAAGCCTTTTTTGTATTTGGTATTTGCAGGCAAGTCCTGGTTACGCAGGCGGAGAGATAACGCAACAAAGCACTGTTGTGGCATTCGTAAGCCGAAGCACAGAAATCCCCCAGAGAACTAACTAAATTACTGGCTTTCAGTAGGGAGTGGCAGAGGATGTCCAACATCGATTTGCTCCAACTCTCCGACATACATAAGCAAACCGCTCGCTCATTTAAGATTCGACAATCCAAACAACTTACAGAACAGCTAGCGGTGAGCAGACGAACTCGTGTGGAGGAAGGGGAAACCAGCACCAACAGGTCGTTGCTTTGTTGGTCTACGGCTATGTGCAGCGGTGTTAGAGGCTCAGGACTGGCGGCCAAGTTGAGCAAAGCGAAGAGGTGATACGGTTCCCAAGCACACAGTCGCACGTCAGCGCCGTTCAACGTAAGCAGACAGTCTCCGCTCGGGTGGAAAATGATGTGAGAGAGCGGACTGCTGGACGGCGCACTTTGGGACACGCACTCAAAAGTCTCCAGATCCCAGAAACGCACGGTTCTGAATCAGAGACAACTGTTAGCCACAAACCAACCACACCGCTCAGAAAATGACTTGTCGGTGCTGCCGGAAGCCAACAGGTACTCGGTGGGGTGAAAGCGCACATCAGTCAAAGGCCCCGAGTGACCAGTAATGTCTCCCAACGTCTTCTGACTGCTGATATCAACCAGCTGCAAACGACGCAAAAACATGCCAAACAAGACCGAACTACCAGCAAAAAGTCTAACACACTAACATCATCAAATCAAGTACCTTTAAATGGCAATCGTCGGCGCCGCTGGCTACCCAACGGCCGTGAGGACTGAACTGCAGTGCGCGCACAGACTTGGTGTGGTTCTAAAACAGCGCTCAGACCTTACACCAGACTGGCAACACAAACAACACCTGAAAAACAGCAACGCTCTGTTTGCCTTGTCTGCAGTCCCAGAGACGAACGGTCGAGTCGATGGAGCCAGACGCCCAGATTTCGGGCGAGACAGGGTTCTGACCAAGCACGCGCACCGAACCACGATGGCCGCTGAAGCTACTCACATCTGAAAGGAAGGAAGAAAGGCAGTGTGTGCTGAAAGACGACAGAGGAGAGCTACGTTTCTGAGCGAGCAGGTCGAACAGCCGAACCGAGCCAGCGAGGGTGCCGAAAACAATGGATTGCTCGTCGTGCGAAAAGCTAAGGCACTCCGGCGCTGTTTGGGAGGAAATCGGCTAAAACAATCTCGGCGACTGCGGACGGTGCAAGTGACAGACAGACAGACATACCGTTTTGCAATGAGCATCCTTCCATACACAGACTAATCTGTCCCTACCAGCAGTGGCGATCAAACGACCCGTTTTCTGGGAGATACAGCCGCATGAAAGACCGTCCTCGTGACAGGCGATATCATCTGCAATCCGTCACTTGCTCTTTCATTCCTCGTAAATACAGTCTTTTTCAAAACTGAGCCAATTTTTACTTTAAGTTTAGGCTCGATTGATCGAGGACAAACCTATTTCAGTTTGCCATAATTGGATAGGAATGGCCGTTTCATCGTAAATTTCAAGCACCAGGATAGTACCTTCCAAAACAGTAAGACCTAAAAATTAGTAAGTCTACCTACAAAATAATGCCTGACACCCCAATACTTACTTGCTCACCTGGGCTAAAAATCATATTTCAGTGAAAAGATACCGCAATTTTTTTTTGGAAATTAAAACATGAATAACTCCAAATCGGGCCGATGCCCAAAAAAGTGAAAACACCAACGTGTAGAGGACGATGTGTTCCATCTACCCTAAAAGTATGGTCAAAATCTGCGGGGAACGTAAAAAAATTCACTTTTTAAAATGACCCCTAAAATCAACGGTATTCACGCTGGCCTGAATCGATCAGCCCCAAATTTTGTGGGTGCAGTAGTCATTGTAACACTAATTTGTGCTGAAGACATGACCGCGATCAGCAATTTAACACTGGAGAACCAGTTAAAAAATCACGTTTTTGGCCATAAGTACCCTAAGCGGTATCGGGGAGCAAAAACACCTCAGTAGTGGAGTGGTGGTGTTTTCTACTAAGGACCTATTGATTCAACACATAAAAAGTATAGGTCAGAAAATTTAATGTTCCGCCCTTTTAAGGGGACCTGCCCAGTTCTTAAAAATATGGCTCTTAATGTGTATTCAAATCTTCCAGGCGTTGTTGTAGGCGTAAGATGTCACGCAGCGTGTTGGAGTGCATATACAAGTGTGGCCTACAGAAAAGTAGCAATTTTATCGATTGGCGCAAAAATAGCCTCTCTAAACTACACTAAAATTCTTAAGTGTTTTAGAATCATAGATCGAAAATTGATAGATTTTTAAGGTATTATTGGGTATTGGCGAGCCAAAAGCGTAATACCCAATCGCAACCCCGATACACTGAATAGATACCAGTTCGCACTCATAAACCCTATTTTCAGTAGTCTTTGATAGCCATAAACCAGCCAGAACAGCACTGCTAATTTAATAGCTGAGGCTAACTTTGACGATTTTCCAATAATTTTCTTGATTTTGAATAAAATAAAAAGCTTTCAAAATTGGCCATCAACAAAAAGATTTTTTCACAAAAAACCATTCAATATACAACCGGACCGTATTTTGGTGAAAATGTGACTTGGACGAGTTAAAACAAACAGCCAGTTAACGTCATAAATGGAAGGCAAAGGTATAAACGTACTTGGTAGCAGACATGGGCAAAGGGGGGGGGCTGAGGGGGGTGGCCCCCCCCTCAGGCTCTGACCTACCCCCCCTTCAGCCGGCCGCTACCCCCCTCAGGAATTTTTTGGAAGGATTTTGTATAGAAAATTATGATAAAAATATGCCTGGATTAGGTGTAAATGAGCTCAGAATAGCTTATTTTAGCTTATTTTAACCAAAAATAAGCCAAAAAACCTTGATTTTAGCCAAAAATCGGACTTTTTGGCTTACCACCCCCTCAGCCCCCCCCTCAGACGCTCCTACCCCCCCCCTCAGCCCCCCTCAGGAATTGAAAATTCTGCCCCCCCTCAGCCGAAATGCTAGCCCATGTCTGTTTGGTAGGGGTAGTACAGCGATCGACCGGAATTACCCCCAGTTCCGGGCGGAACCGGAACTTTTCAGCGGAGGCTAAAAATTCGAAATTGCTCCCAGAACTAAAAATTCTAGCTGAAAACTGCAGAAGACAGTTACAGGGTGCTTTGCTAAAACTAGAACTGGTAGAACTGTCATGAAACATCGCTGTTTTACATGTCCAAGTAGTATTTACATACTGTTTAAGCACCAAAAACATTGATTTTGTTTTAGTTTTTGGGCTGTAGTAAATTTTTGGGCTGTACGAGAATCATAAACTTTCTTCAATTTTTGTCGAGTGTACGGCAACACTCGTTAACAACCTACACTGTTGGCATACCTCCTTACGAGGAAAAGTCGGGTGGTGAAAAGTCGGCGAGAAACTGCCGTGATATCAAAATGGCACCGTTCCCATATATGGCGTTAAGTGCCTCACTGTATAACCATAAACTACGGGGAAAAAGCACAGGTAAATATCGCAGTATAGCTAAGCAGCAACAATATATAGGATGTCTCAAAAAATGATCACATTTCTTTTACTGCCATTTGCGCAAATTTTGACCAAATAGGCTGAAATTTTGACCAAATAGGCGCCAAAATTCTGGGAATTTTACGTGTTAAAGTTTGGTGCACCAGGCTTGACTCATTCCCCAGAAATTTCAAAAAAAAGTGAAATTTGGTAATTTCAATAGTAAATCACCGAAAAAATGGAAACATTTCTTTTTCCTGTATCTTTCCTAATTTTTGTCGGAATTCGATGAAATTTGGAGTGGAAACGCAGGAATTCAGGGTAATTCGTGTGTAAAAAGTTGAAGCAATAACTCAGCTCCTCTTAACACATGCAGTTCCTATACATCGTTAAATTTGATCTTCGCGCGCTCCAGCTGTAAGAATTTCCTGTAAAAGTACAGCAGCATACTGTCGAACGACGAAGATCTGACGAAATATCCACTATTCTTAATTTATGGTGAGCTTTTATACTACCATTGCCCCTAAGATCATGCCATCGCACCTTCGGAAAGAAGAGAAGATCTTAACTGTGCAGCGTTATTTGGAGACAAAATCTATTGAAATTACTAAAACTTCACTTTTTTGAAATTTCTCGGGAATGAGTCAAGCCTGTACTGAATGGCAGTAAAAAGAAAAGTGATCATTTTTTGAGACACCCTGTAGTTGCCTACAGAAAACGAAAAACTCGCTCAGTTTTGAAATAAAGCTCAATCAAAATTCTACTCACTTCTTATCTGTAGCATTGTAGCAGCACTACTAGATAGTCATCCCACCAGTCATCCGATACAACACAACTGAGAATCTGAAAGTGAACGATATCAACAACAGCCACACAGCCTAAGTTGCTGCAGAGCTCGCTCAACGTCTACCGTAACTGCTCTCCATCTAAGGTAACTTTACAAACTAAGAAAGGCCCGGAGTTCTGGGTCAGATATGGGCAAAGAAAAGAGATAATGCGATACAGGCTAATCCGACATTGCCCCGCCTCGTGGTATCAGTATTAAATTACTTCTTTTTCGTTTTGTTTAGCTTTCGTTTTCAGAGAGGCTTACTCCCATAAAACGGGAACTACCAACTTGCGCACAACCGATTTGCGCACACGGATCGCGGGCACACCAACTTGCGCACAACCGATTAGCGCACAACCGGTTTGCGCACAACCGATTAGCGCACAACCGAATTGCGCACAAAACAACCGATTTGCGCACAAAGTAATAGTTGTGTTGTTGTGTGTTGAATCTAGTGTACATACGTTGTAAAGCTATGGTAATGCAGGCTTAATGGTACAGGCATGCTTATGTAAGCGTTATATGTAAATTTGGTTTGGTCAGCCAAACTGGCATGCATGCAGTCCAGTTTAACATTTGTTCTCTCTTTCTCTCTGCCATGCCTTGCCGCCTGCCATTTGGGTCGTGGTGAATGAGGTCCGCCACACCAACAATGATGTGGAGAGCTGGAACTCTAAGATGGCCAGGTTGTTCAACAAACGCAAGCATCCAGACATTTACTTTTTCCTGGAACGCATCCTTTCAGAACAAAACAATGTAAGGTGCAGGCAGGTGGATTTAAGGAAATCGCTAACTAAATTCTAAATGACTTTTCAAACAATTTCAGGTAAACACGCAACTAGATTAGATGGCCGCGGGTGCAGCGCTGGTTTGGCGCAATCCAAATATGAACACATCGATGGCAAAATTCGCAGACTGGCCGAGCGTTACCAATTGGGTTTGATCGAGCGCATGGCGTTTCTAACAGGAATAGGGCACTACTTCGCACAGCCACAATAAATCTATCTGTTATAAATGTAACTGTTATGTAAAATTACTGTTGGTGTCTGTCTATGACTATATTGTGCTGCAAAAAAGTAAAAGTGTTTTAGTAAAAAAATTGTGCGCAAATCGGTTGTTTTGTGCGCAATTCGGTTTTGCGCAAATCGGTTGTGCGCAAGTTGGTGTGCCCGCGATCCGTGTGCGCAAATCGGTTGTGCGCAAGTTGGATAGTCCCCATAAAACACCCACTAGACTAGAGGTAAACTTGCGAGGACAGTGCATGTCATACATGTAACAGGGGGGTCTGCCCCCCACCCGACTTAGGCCAGCCCCCCCAGATGGGGACCCCCCCCCCCGAGACGATTTCACCGACCCCCCTCCGATTTTTCTGGCAAGTAAATTTTCAAGCAAATTTTTGCAATTTTTTTACAATTTCACACAAAAATTGCCAAAATCGCCTGCAAAACAGCACTTTTTAGCTGTATTTCAGCCCAAATTAGCTATTTTTGGCAATTTTTAGCCAAAAAATTGCGATTTTTTCGATTTTTGAGCGTTTTTTAGTGCCCACCCCCCTCCCCCAAAATTTTGGCTCAGACCCCCCCCGGCCGGCGCCAGACCCCCCCCAACCCCCCCATCGGCGGATGACCTGTTACATGTATGGTGCATGTAATAGCATACATACTAGGGAGGGGGGTTACCCACTGATGAAAAGGCCACCCCCCTCATCCCCCCGAGACAGGTTAACGGACCCCCCCCCCGACCCAAAAATACAGTACATGTACTAGTATCGGCTCCCAGTACTAACAAACTGGCTCAGAAATGACTAATTTTTAGCCTAAAATTCGCTTGAAAAGCCTATGAAAACCGAATTTGGCGTTTCCACTGCTGATATTTAAGAGAAATCGGTATTTTTGGAAGCATTTTTCGACATTTTTTGCTTGTTTTTAGCTCGAAAACCCTATTTGGAAGCTTAAAATAGCGATTTTTTGTGTACTTACTGAAAAAAAACGTGCTAAAAACGCATTTCCAGGCGTTTTGGAGCTTTTTGAAATTTGGGACCCCCCTCTGGGCGAAACCCCCCACCTGAGGAAAAAACCCCCCTACCCCCTCCCCCCAGCTCGGCCCGGAGCTGTTACATGTATGCGTAATAGGTAGGGGAGGAAAGGGGCTATGGGTTGCCTGCCAGGTGGGGTTTCGCCTACAGAGGGGATTCCAAATTTCAAAAACGCCTGGAAATACTAAGGGCACTGAAGTGTGTTTGCTGAAACAATGAGCCGTTCGAGAGTTACTTAATTGCTTAAAAATTTCAGTTATCGATAAATATCAATTATTTTTTGGCAAAATTACAAAATCGTCCAAAATGGTCATGTTATAATTTGAAAGCCCTTCGCCTGCCTAATCTAATGATCACTACATCAGCATAGGGCAAGCCACGGGGGTCTGTTTTTTCTGGCGGGACTTTTACATTTGGAAAACAGCCTCTCCGGAGCGTGCTATACTGATGCGTCCTTCTAGGGGTATTATAATGTTTGGAAAACAGCCTCTCCGGAGCGTGCTATACTGATGCGTCCCTCTAGGGGTATTTTAATGTTTGGAAAACAGCCTCTCCGGAGCATGCTATACTGATGCGTCCCACTAGGGGTATTATAATGTTTGGAAAACAGCCTCTCCGGAGCATGCTATACTGATGCGTCCCTCTAGGGGTATTTTAATGTTTGGAAAACAGCCTCTCCGGAGCATGCTATACTGATGCGTCCCTCTAGGGGTATTTTAATGTTTGGAAAACAGCCTCTCTGGAGCGTGCTATACTGATGCGTCCCTCTAGGGGTATTTTAATGTTTGGAAAACAGCCTCTCCTGAGCGTGCTATACTGATGCGTCCCTCTAGGGGTATTTTAATGTTTGGAAAACAGATTCTCCGGAGCGTGCTATACTGATGCGTCCCTCTTGGGGTATTTTAATGTTTGGAAAACAGCCTCTCCAGAGCGTGCTATACTGATGCGTCCCTCTAGGCAGACATGGGCAAAGGGGGGGGGGGGGGGGCTGAAGGGGGTTGGCCCCCCATCAGGCTCTGATCTACCCCCCATCAGCCGGCCGCTACCCCCCATCAGGAATTTTTGGGAAGAATTTTGTACAGAAAATTATTATAAAAATATGCCTGGAATAGGAGTAAATGAGCTCAGAATAGCTAATTTTAACTTATGTTAATGAAAAATAAGCCAAAAAACCCTGATTTTCGCCAAAAATCGGACTTTTTGGCTTACCACCCGCTCAGCCACCGATCAGGCGCTCCTACCCCCTCAGGAATTGGAAATTCTACCCCCCATCAGCCGAAATGCTAGCCCATGTCTGCCTCTAGGGGTATTTTAATGTTTGGAAAACAGCCTCTCCGGAGCGTGCCATACTGATGCGTCCTTCTGGGGGTATTTTAATGTTTGGAAAACAGCCTCTCCGGAGCGTGCTATACTGATGCGTCCTTCTAGGGGTATTTTAATGTTTGGAAAACAGCCTCTCCGGAGCGTGCTATACTGATGCGTCCTTCTAGGGGTATTTTAATGTTTGGAAAACAGCCTCTCCGGAGCGTGCTATATTGATGCGTCCTTCTAGGGGTATTTTAATGTTTGGAAAACAGCCTCTCCGGAGCGTGCTATACTGATGCGTCCTTCTAGGGGTATTTTAATGTTTGGAAAACAGCCTCTCCGGAGCGTGCTATATTGATGCGTCCCTCTAGGGGTAGGCCTATTTTAATGTTTGGAAAATAGGTCCTCCGGAGCGTGCCTATACTGATGATGCGTCTCAAGGGATACTTTTATATTTGGCAAAACAGGCCCCCGGAGCTTGTCCTATGCTGATGTAGTGATCATTAGACTCGCCAGGCAAAGGGCTTTCAAATTATACATAGTCATAACATGACCATTTTGGACGATTTTGAAAATTTGAAATTTTGCCAAAAAATAATCGATAATCGATATTTGTCGATAAAACTTGTTAATTTATAATTAATTATGATCATTATTAAAAACATTAATTTCTGTTTTTTGGGATCGGCTCCTGATTCCCCCCCCCCAGCTACACCTGATCCATTTTTTATAAGCATTCTTACAGCATCCCGATTTATTACAGCATTCCTCCCTACCCTAGTCAATTTCATAAAAAGTTACCTGTTCAGATAGTTAGTCTGATTTACATTTTTCCATGTACAAGCAGTAACACGATCACACAGACACCTCAAAAAGTAAAAAGCACCAACAGATGGGGAGGTCACTCTAATTTCAAATTTTGAACACAGACGACTGAATGTGGTATCAAACGACTGCTGACGATCTCCTGATTATTATTTTACACATCAACATCTAATTACTGCATGCTATATTCAGCTTTACCTTAGATACGTGTTTTTGGTTTCGAACAAATCCTATAAAACGTGCGCACCCAAATTGTAAATCTTTAACAAATATGACCAAGTCCGGTATCAAACAACTACTCTTGACTTGTACATTCTTGTTTTATGCACCAGCACATCCACAACCAATTCTGCATGCTATCTCAGATTACGCGCTCGTCATATCGCTTTACTTCATCGATTATCGGCCGATTTCCCCCGGAACCCCCACTTACTAAAACAATCGTAGCATTCGAGTCCTCCGACAGATATGTCTGCCCACGGGCATATATGGGTAGATATGACGATTTCCTATCGATTAAGCATAAACATGACAACATTCGTCCTAGCCCAAGGACGGTGGCCCTTTTTCAACGAAAATCATCATTATGAAAAAAAGAAGTTTTCTCAGTCATCTTTTCCAAGATAGCTACCAATTTTACTTTTTGACTAGGCCTACCTGAGATGCATATTTCGGCGCATTTACTTTTAGAGATCCTTGAACAACAAATTAAAAAAATATAAAGAATGAAAATGCGCGAGTTCGACATCCCTTACTAAAACAATTGTAGCATTCCAGTCCTCCGACAGATATGTCTGCCCACGGGCAAATGGGTAGATATGACGATTAGCTATCGATTAAGCATAAACATAACAATATTCGTCCAAGCCCATGGACGGTGGCCCTTTTGGAACATAAAAATGGCCAAAACTGTACACACTCAAAACACTAATCGGCGCAAGTAGTGATCTCCCTACAACAGACATCATGAAGCTAGGGAGATCACTACTTGCGCCGATTAGTGTTTCAAGTGCAGATCATTTTTGGCCATTTTTTGGTTAGAGAGGGCCTTGGGCTTGGACGAATATTGTTATGTTTATGCTAATCGATAGCTAATCGTCATATCTCCCCATATGCTCTTGGGCAGACATATCTGTCAACAGATAAGTGCTACGATTTTTTTGCAAGGGGTAGTCTTAATCGCTCATTTTTCTTTTTTTTCCGTTTGTTTAATTGATTGTAATTTGTTGTTCAAGGATCTCTGAAGGTAAATATGCATCTAAGGTAGGCCTACTCACTCAGTAAAATTGGTAGCTATCTTTCCAAAGATGACCCGGAAAACTTTTTTTTCTATTTTTTTGTAGTGATGATCGTAGTTTAAAAGGGCCACCGACCCGGGGCTTGGCAGAAGACTGTTATATTCATGCTTAATCGATAGCAAATTGTCATATCCACCCATATGCTCTTGGGCAGACATATCTGTCGGAGGACTCAAATGCTACGAATATTTTAGTAGGTGGACGTCGTGACGCATTTTTTGTCATTTAAAAAGGGGCCACCGTGCTGGGATTTCGATCCCAATCTTTCTAACTGCGCTAATTCTGTAGCTAGGGTAATGATCTACCGATCCGGCATTGGGAACGAATATACGTCCATACGTATGAATTTTATAGCAAGTTTTCTAAGTGGGGTTCCGGGGGAAATCGGCCGATAATCAATGAAGTAAGGCAATATGACTAGAGCGCGTAATCTGAGATAGCATGCAGAATTGGTTGTGGGTGTGCTGGTGCATAAAACAATAATGTACAAGTCAAGAGTAGTTGTTTGATACCGGATTCGGTCATATTTGTTAAAGATTTACAATTTGGGTGCGTACGTTTTACAGGATTTGTTCCGAGACGAAAATCGCGTAAGTGAGGTAGACGACGAGCTAGGGGGGTGTAAAGGGGTAGAAAACTTAATCCCAATCTAATCTCCGATTAGTAAGTGAGGAACATGATTTCAAATTTGTGTACCACAGCAAAAACGGGATTTTGAACTCTTTAAACCTTAGTTGCTCCAAAACCTCAGGCCGCAGCCTGTTGTGTAGGCCACCAATTAGTAGTCAATAAATAGCGCTATAAAAATTTGAAATAAAAAAGACATCGTGGGGGTGGTTCCAGACGAGCTAGGGGGCCCCCAAAGGGGTCGAAAAAAATGTTTGCTCAAAAAAATTTTGGACGAAAAATTCTTAAACTACTCCAACAGTTACCTACCCCCCCCCCGATGTTCAAGTCCCAACTCTCATGAGTAAGAAAGAAAGTCAAGTAGGAAGTTTTGGTCCCATAGTTAAGCGAGCCGATTTTCAGACGGCTATATCTTGGGACAGTAGAGTCAAATTTGGAATTCCTTTTCATACGTTTGATAACTAACCAACTTATATTAGTGTGCCGACCTGAGCGCTCTAGGCCAAATTTTCAACTTTGGGTCTGAATAGAGCAAGAAAGAGGGCAAGACTCGATCTGACCAGAGACTGATTCTTAAATTTCCAATGCGGTGCGGTAGTTCACCTCACCTTTGTTCTACCAGTTCACAACAAAACAGTAAAGCTACTATGCACAATATTCTGAGCGTTTG
Source organism: Sabatieria punctata (assembly GCA_030248155.1). Lineage (NCBI taxonomy): Eukaryota > Metazoa > Nematoda > Chromadorea > Araeolaimida > Comesomatidae > Sabatieria > Sabatieria punctata. The sequence goes on from JASANB010002582.1 coordinate 175,175, forward strand.
AAGAGTAAACATGCAGTTACGAATGGAGCAAAAATGCGCCATTCTACAGAGAGTGCCGAAAAAATGCGCGCCGCTGGCCTGTCATCAGACGAGGGAACCGTGGTGCAAGGACGATTTACAGTCTTTACAGTACAGTTTACATACTAATCGAAATGACTAAAGGAAAATTGCCCTGACATGGTAGCACGCCAACGACAGACATGATGTACCTACAGTACGTCTGGTCGAATTCAGGGATGGACATTTTTCCGAATAAGCCTCGGCCTGTTTTTTTCCAGTTTTTTCCGTTTTTTTCGTTTTTTTTCCAAAATCGCGGATAAACTCCTGCTCAAGTTCTGAGTATCCTAGCCTGGTTTTATGATTCCTAACGCTTTTCTGCAGCTTCCTGAAGTCTTTTCAGATCAGAAATACACGTGTTACATATTATGTAGAACACTCTCTGACAAACACAATCGCTTCAATAGACATGAATCACGAAACAGGCATAAAACAGTCTCTGACAGACTCCATCAATGAACACTATATGCAAATTTTTGTACAGCAGTTTGCCTTTTTTGTTTTAGATCGCGAAATTTGGTATTTTCTATTGTTTTTCTAACAGTTTTGAGTCAGTCTAGCCTGTTATACATCTCAAAAGGCCATTTTTTAATTGAAAAATGACATAAATTAGGTATTTTTAGCTTGAGTTTTTTCCGCGATTTATGTTTTTTCTGACCCTTAGGAAAAAAACCGGTTTTTTCGAGAAAAAAAACCGAAAAACACACCTCACCACATCCCTGGTCGAATTATATTTGTATTGGCGGTTTACCCTTGTCCTTTAAGGCAGGCTTGGCTTACGTATATTTTTACGGATTTTCAATCATATATTTATTCATACTAACTCACAGGAGTGAAAATTTTGTCAAGTTACATGGCAGGAAATGTTATCTGGATTGAAAAATTGCATTCTTGCTCAGAAATCGTGAAAACAAGCAGTTTAACGTGATTAACCTACGTACGTGCCAGTTACTGGCGTATCCAGAGGGGGTGTAGGGTGTGTACACCCCCCCCTTTGCGGTGGAGGTAGGAAGAAAAAGTCTGTCAAAAATATAAGAAACTAATGAATTATGTACTAAAACTGTCTATTTTGTGCTCAGAATGCCTTCTAAATGCGTTTTTGAAGGCCAAATTTTCAAAATTTTCTCGCCCTGGTCGGGCAGAAGCCCAACCAGGCCATTATAAACTACTAAAACTTGTAATTTCTATTAATTTTAAGCTCGGAATGCGTATTAAACGCGTTTTTGAAGGCTAATTTTGCTAAATTTTCTTACCCTGGTTGGGCAGCGGCCCAACCAGGCAGTTTCACAATTTTACACCCCCCTTTCCAAAATCCTGGATACGCCACTGCTAGTGCACCGGGTACACTATCTGGATCTCATTTTTGTTTCGGAAAAATGAAGCGGCCGGCCCTGCGGAGGAGTACGAGAAAATGCTGGAGCACATTGACGAGGTTAAACACTGTCAAAGCCGGATATGCCGTTGTCCCACTCGATGAACGAAGCTTTCAGTTGCACAAGAGCTGAAGCAGCATACAAGAGATTTCTATTGCAGTAAAGTGCTCTTCTCTTCGTTCATTGCGTAAGCATCCGTGTCCTACGCTGTTCAGAAATGTATGTACATGAATAGGTTTATTTATCGTTTGTCAAATGACAGTCGGACATCTGTGGCACCGGCTATCATGGTACCTTCTGGAGTTGAAGTTGTGCAGTACGTGCGAAGGAACACTACAACAATCCCATTTTTGATAGCCGGTGCCAAGGTGTCTAATTATTGTATCATATTGGAGGGTGGTAGAGAGCAGATTGACCGTGTCTCTGTTGATCCCAAAGCCAAGCGCGAAGCACAGCTCGTACATGTGACTTCATTTGTGGCTTCATTTCCTCGTAAAGAGTCCGATCGGCGTGACTGTTTGTCACTGAGCTGAGCAGCGAATGTAAATCTTTGCTGAAAAGCAGCCAGTCCTGTCCAAACTATTCTTACCAACCGCGTACCTGCCGTAAACCTGTTCACCTTCAGCTCCAGCACACACAAAGCACAAACAGAGAATGCAGAGAATACTCATGACTGTCGTGCTAACCATCACTAGGACTATCTTCTGCACTTAATAGCTCTTATAGACCAAAGCCATGACGCCTGTTGCCAACAGATGTGTCCTGGTTGCTCGCAGATAAGTCAGGCCAACTAATAAGCGTTCTGGTTCAGTTGATTTCTATAATTACAGCATACGTCTGATTCACCTCAGGAATGCGTTCGAGTGGCTATCGCAAATCGTAGAACCAGTTTAGTTAAAACAAATAAAATGGAATAGTTCAAAATTCTGTATTGCAGCTTTTTCACTTATCGTAATACCTTTTGTAACATGATTTTATGATCTGAATCACGTGCTTGGATGGTATGGTATTGATGTGTTGCATCGTTCAGTAGCATGACGGCTGGATTGTCATCATTTAAATTTATCAACACGAAGATAAGGTTGTTAATAACAAACACAGTCCAACCAATCACTTGGCCGGACAGAAGGAGGTAGGCGGGGCCGATTGAACATGTATTGGAATCATCTGCTCGTGGATTCAAAAATTCTCAAACCCGATTGGTCACAGAGTACCTATCCACTGCAAGGGTGGCTACACTACATCTAATCAAGAAACGCGGGACGGCGTCCTATCCTATGATGAGGTCCAAACTTTTGCGAGAAAGTCAGCTTAGGTGCCCAAGGTACGCGGCAAGTAGGGCTATCTCACGGATCTGGCTGATATTAAAATATGTTAAAATAGAGCTCAATCGAAGACCAACGGTGCATCACCGCCCACCAGCAACCCCCTAGAACCGGAGCTACACCCCCTCAAATTGGGTCGGCAGGGAATTTCGGGGTCATTTTCTGGTGTCTGACAGCCTCCATTCAAAGATCACCATTCACTCGTTTCTTAAGCTAGAGTTACGAGTCGCAACGATTTTGTAGCAGGCTAAATGGGGCCAATAATCGAGCGCTGGAGCCAATCCGCGTGAAGGGCAGGGCTATATGGCGCCGCCCCTCAAGGCGCCAACCCCGGCGCACTTCATTCACGCCAAAGTTAACCTCCTGACTTTCCCTTTCCTACTATTTCCCGCCCTCCCTACCATCGTAACTTCAGGCAGTTTTCCTTTATCTACACTTCTGCAGATTTTTTATTTATGTGCGGCTTCACTGGCACCATCGCAGCCATTGCGGCCGCTTTTGCCATTATTGTGGGACACTGTTGAAGGCAGCCGAGCGCCCAGCACCCTACGTTCTCATTCCGCTGCACTGGCGTCATTCCAGCACTTTGCACGTAGGCATCAATTTTCAGCCATTCCTGCACGTACGTACACCGATGTTGCCATCTTCCTCGCCCAGTTAGCTGCAGACGGCTGCAGCTCAGCAACCGTGGCACGCTATCTGTATGTAGTTTTTGCTGCTGATTCCGAAAATAACCATACTTTTGCTCTACGTTGTTGCCTAGTTTTGAAGATATGGACAATTTAACGATTTGCGAAGAAAATGGTTGCACTGTTATCCTTATGAAAATAACCGGGCAATTATAGTTGCCACGGACATATAACCGAACATTCAAAACTTCATCCGAACGTGTTCGGAAAAATATTCTGCATTTCCAAATCCGAACTTTCCTCGTTATATATTCCCGATTCGAAAAGTCCGCTTTAGGACTCATCCGTACCTATCCACTATGTATGTTCATATTATTCTGTACCTTTCCACATGAACCAAAACACCCAAACCGACCCATTACAAATGGGCTTTTCATGTATACGTACGCAATTTTCTGAACCTAGAAACAAGAACCAACCTGAAGATCGGTACGTATAAACGTATAAATGCGGTCATATAAGAGAACCTTTCCAAAAGAACCAACATGCTAGATTTGAACCATTTGAACCTTTAAATGCGGTCAAGAGAACCTTTCTGATGTGCAGTAGTTGGCTGCCTATTACATGTAGATGATTTGTGTTTGCCTTGCTGGTCAATGAATTCTACCCCATATCTGATTTTCTACATATGAAATTTTTGTTCACTACGCACTGTGAAGTCCTCTAGGTCATGACACATTGCAAGTAGTGTGTAGATGGCTGTGTAGGGGATTTTTTAATCAGAGAGGCTTAGTGCTTTGTTTGCCAATCCAGGGATCTTCCGGGTTTGTATTTGCTGTGGGTGCGTGCTCGCAGTTGGAAGCTGCCGGTTTGTATTTGTATTTCGATCTTCCGTTGATCGGCTAATCCGAGAGTATAAATGGTTCAGATGAACAGTTCGGTTGACAGCAAATCCGGGGATATTTCGCAATGGAAATGTTCATCTGTTTATCGAAATAGGTTCATTTCATCCTCGATATCTTGGTTCGTTTTCGAGACAATACGAACTTCAATTCTAAAAAGTCATGTCTTTTCTGAACTTTTCAATCCGAACAAAACGAGCGTTTTGAACCTACCCAATCCGGGCTCGTGAGCCCGGATTTTTTGTCCGGGTCTGGTTCCGAACAGCGAACCGATCAAATCCGGGTCATTTCCGGAGGGTTATAACTGTTGGCGATTTGCGCTGTGAACGTCGCTATGTAGTGCAAGGAGGAAACTTTTATAGACACAAAACTGGTAGTACGAGTGGATCAGATAACAACAAAACAGTCAACAACAAGAGTATGCAAAACAATTGCTCTGTGTGTGAGGACTTGAATACCAGAACGCAACTGCATCTGCCATCAATCCTCCTCCTGATGCAGTGAAATGCGAGTAATTTTTTCGGTTGACGAAAAGCACAGAGCATCAATGGAGTCAACCGTAGGTGTTGCACTCAAGGTTCTACATATAGAGAGGTGTAGGGCAGCGAGTGTTTTTATTACACAAAGACGGCGGTACAGCGCAGCATACAGAGGCACGAGTGAGTAGCAAGATAAGAGAAAACTAAGCCAGTCAGTCACAGTCGCATGCAGTCAGACAAAGCGTAAAACGTAGTATGCAGATAGGAGGAATAAACAGGAGCTCATACAATACGTACGAAGAACAACTTAAATTGCACAATACGTACATACGTACTTTCAACACTCCTCCTCAATTTAAGGTTACACTACAATACACAAAGTCAAACAACTAAAACAAGAGGTTAGTATCAGACAAAAAATGTCTCGGTTTTGGCTTCTTGCCGATTCAACGGCCTGACCTTGCGTCTTCGCTTTCTGGTAACGATTTTCCAGCCGACATCAGCTGTTGGATCATCTGAGTAGTCAGCTCCTCCTGAGCTGGCTCCTCCTGAACCTGATACTCTTTGCTGGGTAGCTGAAACAGTCGGCACAGCACACGCACCAGAAGCAAGACCGTTACAACCTCTAACGTCACAGTTGAACGCAGACCCACTTGTTTTGTTTACCAGCACCCGGGGCTCCGCTGGTTGAGTCAACTTCGGTTTGGATTTCGGTCGACTAAAACAGGCATTGAGCACATACGAATTGCCACGAAGTGAACCAGTCAGAAGGGTGTGACCAGAAGAGTCGCACACAGAAACGTTACCGCCAGTGAACTGAGTAGAAAGACCCAAGTTAGCAGCCGCGCGGACGGAGAGCAGGGTGCCGCTGAGCTTGGGCACAAAGAACGCACCAGACAATTTGAACCAACGGTCTCCAGCCCAGAACGGAAGGTCACCTTTGCCCTCGGCAAAAATGCGGTAACCGTTGGCAACAACAATTGCAACAGGGCGGCTAAATTTCTGGTAGTTGCGCAGCAAACTGTAACAAGGAGTCATGTGATGACTGGCGCCTGAATCAACCAACAAAAGGGAGGGGTCAGAGGTCGCAGCATTGGCGTGTGCGGTGACAGCAAAGCAAGGGCCAGCAGTAGTGGTGCCAGCAAAATTAGCAAAATTATCCTCTTCCCCCTCGGCACCAGTACCATAGGACTTGACGGTAGGACACACGCTCTCAACATGACCACGACCACCACAGTTAAAGCACTTGATAGTGTTGAGACCGGCACTGCCCAATTTGCCACGAGTAGAAGCACCTCTACCTCGGGCAAGCACTCTGCCTCTGGTCTTATCTCTACTACAAGCCGCGCAAGCATTGCCACAGCTGGACTGACCTGAAGTACCGTGCCGCAGACGCCATTCATCGTCAAGTTGGGAGGCCAAGTTGTCAAGCGTGTAAGGACGATCAGCTGGAGCGGTGTGCAGAGTGTTCATGATCACTGACCGACAGCCTTCCCAACCAGATGGAAGTTTGTGGAGCGTCTGAACCACTTGCATCGTTGGCCTGACAGCTTGACCCATGGCGGAGAATTGATCGTAGAGCTTTTGACGACCGGCGATCCACTCACTGGGCAGCTGACTGTCGCTGAAAGGTTCCTGCAACTCCCCTTCGATTGACAACAGTGACACATCAGAGTGCCGCTCAAACTTGTTACACAACAGCCGCCAAAGCGCCTCAGGACTCGAGTCGTCAGCCACGTGAATTAGGCGCAAGACTTCCACCGAAAGAGCAGAAGAGAGGTGGAACATGGCTAAATGGCGACGCCTGGTATAGTCTTTGAGCGCTGCTTGGTACTGCTGAGTGGTGTCACGGTTAGCGGCGCGAACGGCCGCAACCTGGACCTCGTCATACGCAGCAGCAGCTTGCGGGTCGGCAGGAGGGTGTTCCTCACCACTAACTATACCCCAAAGATCGAAAGCTTTGAGGTAGTTAGAAACAGTCAGTCTCCACGTGGGCCAGTTACTAGAGTCAAGCAAAGGCAACTTATCTGCCATTTCGGAATCTTTCGCTGGCAAGGTCGGAGACGACGGTCCAGAAGAGTGAGGTCAGTCGGCGGCGCAGGGGACAGCCACAGTAGCAAACGAACAGCAGCACCTGGTCAGTGGCGTACAGAAAAACACTCGGCGTAGGCTGGGCCCATAACCTATAGAGAGGTGTAGGGCAGCGAGTGTTTTTATTACACAAAGACGGCGGTACAGCGCAGCATACAGAGGCACGAGTGAGTAGCAAGATAAGAGAAAACTAAGCCAGTCAGTCACAGTCGCATGCAGTCAGACAAAGCGTAAAACGTAGTATGCAGATAGGAGGAATAAACAGGAGCTCATACAATACGTACGAAGAACAACTTAAATTGCACAATACGTACATACGTACTTTCAACACTACAGCCATCATCAATATGTTTCGGCTTTTTCAAAACGGCTTTAGGGTGCAGCTCGTATTTGGTCTTCACTTCTCTAGGAACTTCCTGCGGCGGCTGCGGCGCTTCTTGTTGAACTTGAACAGGTGGTTCTATTTCATGTTCTTCTGCAGGAGTGCCAACGATGACGTCATCTCCCTCCGATACACGTTCACGGTGCAGAGTGGAGTAATGATCTTCGGCAAAGACAACAGGCTTACGGTTTCAGAGTCCCAAATTAGGGTTCTGGATCCCTATTTACGGTTTTAGAGTCTCAAATTAGGGTTCCGGAACCCTATTTACGGTTTAAGAGTCCCAAATTAGGGTTCCGGAACCCTATTTTGAGTTTCAGAAACACAAATTTGGGTCCCGGAACCCTATTTAGGGTTTCAGAAACCCAAATTAGGGTTCGGGAACCCTATTTAAGGCTTTTGAAATCCTAAATGACGGTTTATAAGTCGTGAAACCCTGAATTTTAGCAGTTTTTAACCCAAAATAGGGTTTCTGAATCCTCACCAAATCCGGCTGGGGGGTTGCCGAAAATCGGGCTTAGGGGGTTAACCCCCCAACCCAAACCCCCCAACTACATCTATGTGATGGGGAAGTGAATGCTTAGGTGGAGGGGAAGGGACCACAAATGTTGCTATTTAGTAGGTAGACCACTACTTGCGCCGATTAGTGTATTGTACCTGTGTATTGTAAACATAGTTTTGTGGCAGCGAAGATGGACTGTTATGGCTGTTGCCTGCGGCGGTCAATTACCGGCAGTGAGAGCAATTACGAAAGCGAGAGGGAGAGGCAGCCAGAGTGGCCGTCAGGTCAATCGATTAGCGCCAGGATTCAGGTGCGATACGCCGACTTAATTGCCCGTCCAGAGGTGCGATACGCCGCCCGGTGCGAAACGCCGACCAGAGAGGTGCGAAACGCCGACTTGATTGACAGGTGCGATAGGACGACTGCAGGTGCGATATGCCGACTGCCAGTACAGTAAGAAGGCGCCAGTTTTGAATGCTTCACTTTATTATGGCACACATTGTAAGTAACTTTTCTGGCAAAAACAATAGATTAAAGATGAAACAATATCGGAAAACCGAATACCCAATATTGAACATCCCGATGTCAAATACCCATACCAAATATTTTTCAGACTGGGACCAAAAATTAACGAATTATACATTATTGGGTGTTGCGGTGTAAAAGGCCAAACGGAATATCCCCAAAACAGTTTCTCAGTTTAAGAGTCCTTGCCAAAAAAAGCGGGGCTGGGGGCGGCCGATGCATCAAACGTGCTAAGATTGTGTGAATAATTGACGTTTGTCCAAATAGTTGCTAAATTTGATCACGCTACGAAGTTCTCCAGAACATAGAGACGAAAAATATGTGAAATTTGACAGACAATAGTGGACCAATACATATTTTATTGCAAAATTGATCAAGATTTTGGCTGGAATTCACCAAAAACTAGTAAAATAGTAGTAAAATTTCCATTTTGCTATTTGCGGCCTTTGGCAATCTAATTAATTTTTACTTTACTATTGGCTCTTAATTTTACTTTTTACTATTATTTTGCTACTAGTAAACACAGGAAAAACAACTTTGTTGACACCGTTAACACGATACGTATACACGTGTCAACGCATCGTGTACGCACACCGTGTAAACCGTGTCAACGATATGTAAACACGCTGGAGTGCGTCTCAGTGTTGACACCGTAAACACGATGCGTTAACACGTGTATACGTACCGTGTTTTCATATTCATATCGTGTTAACGCACAGTGCTAACCGCGTCAACGCAACGAACTAACCGTGTCAGCGGCTCCACTATTTCATACAGGTTTGTTTCGCTTATTCCTCGTCATGCATGCTTTAGGCCCGTGTGTTTGTTGCTGGCCTTGCAGACATGAACTCGAATTACAAAACATGTGGACACTGTGGGAAGGTGGGCGTTTTAGCTTGATGAGCAAATGTTTGGAATGAAAAGAAGAAAATAGTACAATAGAGAGCATAGGATCAATAATAATAGCCACGGTGCCAGGCAAGTGATGGGAGCCGGCGAGCTAAACACGTGATATCGATATGTAAACGTACACGGTCCGTATACACGTGTCAACGATATGTATACACGGTCCGTTAACACGGCCTACCCAAGGGCGTGTTAGCGATATGTATACACGATGACGTGACACGGTTAACACGCTCACAAGACACGGTTGACACGATGACATGACACGGTTAACACGCTCACAAGACACGGTTGACACGCCCCGCAAACACGTGTATACACACCGTGTTAACCGTGTCAACAAAGTCGTTTTCCCTGTGAAAATGCCACTAGTATTACTAATTTTTGTTTTACTATACCATAGTAAAATAACAGTACAATACTGTATGTCTTCCTGTATTTCTGTAGTGCTCTGTAATGGCTTTCCCTAAGCAAATACTAGGGAGTACACAAACATTAAATATGGATTGCTGGCTGGAGCACTAGAACTAGTTAATGTTTTCAAAATGAATTGATAAAATTCGATTGAAAAGAGTCGATTTCGTATTTCAAAAGCTAAATTGGTTATTCCATTGTCTTTTATCGTGTTTTCTGTTTTCAGAAGCCAACGCACCGAAATCAAGCTTAGCAACTTTAGTATACCTATCTACCTACAGTGTACGTCAGTAGCACATGCTTGATTGAACGTGTGGCAGTTCTAGGGCTCCCCAAACCATAAATCCTCTATGATTGGGCCAGTCGGCGTTTCGCACCTCTTTAGTCGGCGTATCGCACCTAATTGTAGGTGGAGTTTATTGAGTCGGCGTTTCGCACCTCTTAGTCGGCGTATCGCACCTTTCTGATCAGTCGGCGTATCGCACCGGTCGGCGTATCGCACCAACACCAGCGCCAGGGAGAAGGAGAGAGAGCGCATTGCCCTCGGGCAGTGTAAACTATGCCAATTCTGACTGGCGCCGGCATAGGAACTAGAGTCGCGTTTGTATTTTTGTTCTTTTATTATCAAATTACTACTACTACTCTTAAAAGATGAAATTAGTGCAATTTGTAATAAAACACACGCTACTTCGTTGAATTCTGCAGTAAAAAGCGATTGCTAAAAATTTTTTCCTGTCATATTGGAAACAACTTTTGGAAAAAACCGGAAATAAACAGGAAATGTTGAAAAAAGGTTTTGAAATTTCGGTCCCATAGTTAAGCGGACCGATTTTCTGAGGGCCATACTATCTCGAGCGTTGAGCATCGAATCTGAATATCGTTTGCGACTGACTCTTAAATTGGTCGATAATGTTGTGATATTGCAGACGGTATTCTATACCAATCCCATCTTTTATAGAGAGAACAGAGATAGCAGAGCAATGAGTGGTCGTCGATCTCGCTTCCAAGTGAAACCGAATGTGGGGAAGGCCTGCCAGACTAAAACTAGTAGCAGCGGCGGCGAGTTTGCGGCACCCAAGTCTCCGCGCAAATTGGTGGCGTCATTGGAGCAAGCGGCTGCGGAGTCTGATCAGACAACCGAAGTGGTGATAGACACCCAAGATGAAGATCTCTATCCGACCACGTCCGAACTGCACACGCAGATAACCGAGAGTGGGCAGCTGTCCGACACAGATCAAGTGCCTCAGCAGTCTTCCTTCTCCCATACTCCGTATGTCTTGCTCGTACATGTAACAGGTTTTCCAGGTGCTGGTCTAGGAGGGTTTTGCCCATGGAGGGGTCCAAAATTAAAAAAGCTCGTTATTATAGCTATACCTGGTTGTGTATCGTATCCATAACCTGTACTAAGATACGGGGTGTAACCAATAAGAGAAACAATTAAATTATGACCTGTATCTGTCTATTTTATGCCCTGAATGCGTTTTAAATGCGTTTTTGAAGGGTAATTATTCGCAAATTTCTCGGCCCCTGGCTGGGCAGAAACCCAGCCAGGCTTCTTCATACTACTAAAACTGTTAATTTTTGTTAATTCTACGCTCAGAATACCTTGGCCCAACCAGGAAACTTCAAAATTTTACACCCCTTTTGCAAAACCCTGGGTACGCCACTGTTACAAAACTGTCGCCCTACAGAGAGGTCGCTGGAACCAGTATGAATACACTTTAGGAGTGGGCTGCCAAGAAATTGGGGCGAAGATAGCTTCTCTAACCTACGCGAAACTTTTTGAGTTATTACGAATTCACCTTTTACCTTAGCAAGCCTAAGCTGGAAGGGACCTGCAAAAAATGCTCAAAATGGCGGAACACGTTTTATTGCACATTAGTGTATCTGTGCGCTTTTGGAGCGTGTGCTTATGAGAAGACCCCGGGTAAGGGGCCACTTAGCCAAGTATTGCTACATATGGTTCTTGTGTGGTGTCTGTGTAGCCAGCCAAGTAGGAGAAGTTGCTGTAGGAGCGCAGAAGGCAGACCGGCGTGTGTGGAGCCGCGGCCCAGGTTCACGGGCTTGGAGAAGCTGGACAAGAGCACCTTTCGCATGTCTGATTTAATTCACTGGAACCCAGTCACAGAGAAAGGATTGTTAATGCCCGGTCACGAAGGAAAGACCAGCAACAAAGGTCGCAAACGGAGACACGCGCAACTTAGACCTGAAATGAAAGATGACGCAGCTGTTTCTGTCGATCAGAACGCAGTTGATCAGAAACAAGAGGACATAAAAAATGTTGGCGTCTTTGCTCCGCAGGTACGAACGCCACATTGCACTTGATTTGATTGACTCCCTTCCTTCTCAACTCCGTACAGTCAGGCATTTCTCCTGAGTACCTTTAATACCGGATCCCACCATACATGTAACAGATCCGGCCCAGGGGGATGGTGTAGGTGGTTTCCCGTCAGGAGGGGTCCAGCAGGGTGTTTTCGACCATGGCAGGGGGTTCGAAATTTTAAAAAGCTCCAAAACGCCTGGAAATGCGTTTATAGCACGGTTTATGTTAGTAGTAATGAGGCTAAAATCGCTAGTTTAAGCGTCTAAGCTACAAAATAACATTTATAATTGTGTCGGGATGAGGGAGTTTGTTTTTTCCCGCTGGGAGGTAACCCCTAGTAATATTGGGGAGGCTGGTCAAAATGCCGAATTGTAACGAAATGCCAAAAGTCAAAATGCCGAATGGGTACGAAATGCCAAAGTCAAAATGTCGAAAGTCAGATTTGGGCTAAAATGAGTGCGCAACACTTTTCATTGCGTCTGATATACACTGTTTATTATGGTTTATTAGTTCGTCATGCACCGGCCGGACGGCCTGCTGACTTACCTCCTTGCGTTCCCATACTGGACTTTATTATGTGAATCGCCTAGCCCATAATTAGCCGGCCCTCTGCTGTCCATACCCTCTGAAATTTCGACAACGCTTTTCTCAAAACTATAAAGCGACGCGCTTCCGTTGTCGCCCTCAGTCAACTGGCCATACTCCTCTCAATCCCAAATTGTGTCGACTTTTCGGAAACTAGCTTTGGTCTTGTCTACGTACCACACATGTAACAGCTCCGGACCGACCTGGGAGTTTTCCTCAGGTGGGGCGTCGAGGGTGGTTTCGCCCAGAGAGGGTTCCAAAATTTCAAAAGGTCCAAAACGCCTGGAAATGCGTTTTTAGCACGTTTCTTTCAATGAGAACGCTAAAAATCGCTATTTTAGGCTGTCAATTAGCGTTTTAGAGCTAGAAACAAGCAAAAAATGACAAGAAGGGCGCTATTTGGCAGCTTAAATTAGCAATTTTTAACCTCCGTAGTGAAAAAAGCCATGCTAAAAACGCATTTCCAGGCATTCTGGAGCTTTTTGAAATTTTGGACTCCCTATGGGCGAAACCTCTTCTACCCCTAACCTGACGGAAACCCTCTCCCCAACGCCGACTGCGACCTGTTACATGTATGCATTTTTTCGGTACATTTATGACTAAATGGAGGTACTTCATTGGTCTGAGACTGAACCCTAATTCAGTGAATGAGTACTAAAATGAGCTTAAAATTCAGCTAAAAATCGTAGCTGTTCGACCGGCAATTTTATAAACTTTAGCGTCGGACATTTTAAAAGAAACGAGTGGGTTGCATGGATGGGTCGGAAATTCAGAGTGGTTGTTTGATGAGGAGAGTGGGTGGTCTGTTTCAGGTGAAACTGGATGCGCAAGGTCAAATGGTGATCGATGAAGGCAGTTTGACAGTGCGCCACCCCTCCGAGGCGGACGCGCAGAACTTGGAAGAAGTTGACCAAAGGGTTCCTCGCAGAATTTCCTCGCTAACTTTCCGTCGCAGAGCGAAGCCGCGCGTGCGAGCCTGGACTGACGAAGGTGCCATTGACCGGGTCTTCCAGTGTTGACTGGCTGTTTCAGAGACGGAGTACTTCTACCGCATCCTTAGATCGACTGGCTGTGATTTCATGCTGATGAATGAGTTCTTCTCTGGCAGGACTCGGGAGGAACTGAAAAACAAGTACCGGAGAGAGCTGAAGAAGAATGCTGAGCGTGTAAATAGTGCGCTAAGTGCGTGCCGACACAGCTGGCATGCAGACTGTTTAACTGTGGTGCTGGATTGCAGGCACAAGAATGCCTCTGTCCGAGCAGTTGTACCAAGTCTCCGAGCAACGTGTGCAGGCCTTGAACGATTCGGTAAAGTCGAAGGGCGACGATGACGATTCGTTGGACGTTGAAGAAGAGGGCGCCGATTTGGAAGAACAGGCTCGCACTGAAATCATGAAGCTAGAACGAATGTTTGGAAAGTGAGTTTGCTTGGCAGCCGTCTAAACCCATCTTCTGAAAGAGAACGTCAGACCAGATACAAGCGTTTCGGTGCTAGACAGACGTGCTCTCAAGTTAACACCGTTTCTAATTACTCGCCTCAATTAGGGAAAGTTTGGTACCATTCTGATAACTTCTCCGGCTTTTGAAATCATGTCATACCGCCTTCTCGTTGAGGCGGAAATCCCTGGTTCTTTGCGGGTTGCTTATTTTGTAATATTCCTAATGCATTTGCTATTACCTAATTTTTATCAATAGCCGCTGATTTGACACGTCAGCTAAAATTTTAGATTAGGCTGCAGCGTAAATTTCTCGCCTGAGTGAAGTTAGACACCTTTTTGCAGCTTCTGGTTCTGGCCAAATTAAATTAAAAACGAAATGATTAAGCGATGCAAACGTTTCTAGACTATTTTAGGCCTTCCCGCTACGGTCGTCCACGCAAGATGCGCAAGGTATCGGGCGCTGATGATGAGGAGCTTGACGAAACAGATTTGGATGAAACCGAACGCCAAAATAGAAAGCACATCCAGCCGCTAGTGCAGCAGGTACGTAGGAGGAGCAACCCAGCGTAGTCACTTGCTGTCCGCAGGTAGCTGCTTGTCAACTGGCCGACACCTCGCCATCAAGTCAAAGTGGCAAAATTTCCCAAAAAGATTGCCAAAGTGGCGCAGTATTTAGTGTAAAATCAGCTGTACTAGAAGATATCTCTTGCTGTCACCAAGAATTTATAAGGGAAGAATGTTCCACTACGCGGCCGGGCTCTCATAGAGCGTAGCCGTGCGCTGCAACCAAATTTCTGGAGGATGACCGGATTTCGATTCCCTTCCCGAACGTTCGGGAGGGCGACCCAATTTCGGTCACCCTCCCGAAAAACTCTTAGGCGCAGTATTGCAAGCGAACCCGATTTTGGCCGCTCGCGAGACTTTTTACACGAATTCAGCAGAGTTTTCTCTGAAATAATCAGCCGATATTCGGCTAAAAATAGATAGAAACATCTATTTAAGTTTAACACACTAGCTCTACTATGGATATGTTGATTGTGAACTGACTTGGTAGAACAACCAAAAGTTTATGTCAGAACACTTGCGATCTAGCGCAGCGCAAGTACGAGTGAATTGTAAAGCGAGAAAATAGAAATGACCGATTGATACGGGCTGTCACTTAAATTAGCGTACAGCGTAATCAAAATTGAAAACACTACGTCGTAGTACTACATTAGTCCGGCATAATAGCTAACGAATTATACTGACAGGATATACTGGTGTTACTAAGTAACTGCTAAGTATAGTAAGGATATACTACAGGGTGTCTCAAAAAAAATGATCACATTTCTTTTTACTGCCATTTCCGCAAATTTTGACCAAATAGGCTGAAATTTGGACCATAGGTGCCAAAACTCGGGCAATTTTATGTGTTAAAGTTTGGTGCACTAGGCTTGACTCATTCCCGAGAAATTTCAAAAAAAGTGAAATTTGTTAAATCAATAGTGAAAGCCGGTCACCGAAAAAATGATCACATTTCTTTTCACTGCCATTTCCGCAAATTTTGACCAAATAGGCTGAAATGTGGACAATAGGTGCCCAAACTCGGGCAATTTTGTGTTAAAATTTGGTGCACTAGGCTTGACCAATTCTCG
Organism: Sabatieria punctata; assembly: GCA_030248155.1. Taxonomy (NCBI): domain Eukaryota; kingdom Metazoa; phylum Nematoda; class Chromadorea; order Araeolaimida; family Comesomatidae; genus Sabatieria; species Sabatieria punctata. The sequence goes on from JASANB010002582.1 coordinate 190,738, forward strand.
AGAAATTTAAAAAAAAGTGAAATTTGGTAATTTCAATACCAAAAGCCGGTCACCGAAAAAACGTTACATTACATTATCGCCTAAACTCTAACGATAGCGTTGGAGTTCATGCGTCAACTTTTTACACACGAATTACCCTGAACTTCTGCGTTTACACTCCAAATTTCATCCAATTCCGTCAAAAATTAGAAAAGATATAGGAAAAGGAAATGTTTCCATTTTTCGATGACCGCCTTTCACTATTGAAATTACCAAATTTCACTTTTTTTTAAATTTCTCGGGATTGAGTCAAGCCTAGTGCACCAAACTTTAACACACAAAATTGCCCGACTTTTGGCACCTATGGTCCAAATTTCAGCCTATTTGGTCGAAATTTACGGAAATGGCAGTAAAAAGAAATGTGATCATTTTTTTGAGACACCCTGTAGTAACCACGAGTGGCCGAAATCGGGTTCGATTGCAATGCGGCGCCTAAGAGTTTTTCGGGAGCACCTTACCGAAATTTTGTTGCAGCGCATGGCCACGCTGTGCCAGCGGCCGACCGCGGAGTGGAACATTCACTTATACATTGTTGCTGTCACTGAGTAGAAGACATGCATTGCATATACTTTCACTCATCATATGCCGGAAAATGGGTTGGGTGCTCAAAATTGTCCGACAATTTTGTTTGGGGTAAGCCTACGGATTTGGGGTCATGTCGTGGCCATTTGGTGGGTTAGTCCTGGAAGAATAGATGTGCTTCAGTTGGGTGGGGTCTCAAGTACCTCGAGCCAAGACCCACTAGGGATGGGACCGGTATACGGAATTACCCGGTATTTGCCGCTTATGCGGTGTAGTTTTAGACACTGAATTATTTAGTTCTCTGCTGAAAACCATATTTGCTTATGCTTCTGTTCTTTCAGTGTTTAACAATGGAAAACTATTATGAAAAGTTGACATTGAGAAAAAGCTGACATTGAGATTTAAGAGTCGTTCTCTGGTCAGATCGCGTTTTGGTCCTTTGCCCTATTCAGACCCAAAATTGAAACTTTGAGCTAGAGAGCTGTAAGTTGGTACACTAATAGATACTTATGAGTTATCTTTCAGCTGCAAAGGATTAATGGATCTGACGCTCCTGTCCTGAGATATAGTCTTCCGAAAATCGGTCTGCTTAACTATGGGACCAAAATTTCAAACTCGAATTTCTCGCTTCACACTCGGAATTCGGACCTAAAAATTGGGGGTTTTAGAGTACTTTTAGACTGCTTTAAGAAACTTTCGTCAAATTTTCGTTTTCAGAAAAAAAATTTTTTTTCGCCCCCTTTGCGCCCCCCTAGCTCGTCTGGAACCCCCCCCCTACCCAGTTTTTTTTTATTTCAGAATAATGTTGCGCTATCAATTACCTACCGTTTGGTGTGAAGCATTGTTTGCTCAGACCCGAAAAACGTGAGAAAATTGAGATCAAACATGTTCCGGTCGCAAAATTTTCGCACTTTTCTCAGGTCAAATATTTCCAAGTCCGGTTTTCCACCTACTAGTACGAATTCGGACTTAAAAATTGGGGGTTTTAGAGTACTTTTGGACTGCTTTAAGAAATTTTTGTCAAATTTTCGTTTTCAAAAAAATAAATTTTTTTTCGCCCCCTTTGCGCCCCACTAGCTCGTCTGGAACCGCCAAAACTGGGTTGGGGGGTTCCAGACGAGCTAGGGGGGCGCAAAGGGGGCGAAAAAAATTTTTTTTCTGAAAACGTAAATTTGAGAAAAGTTTCTTAAAGCAGTCTAAAAGTACTCTAAAACCCCCAATTTTTAAGTCCGAATTCGTACTAGTAGGTGGAAAACCGGACTTGGAAATATTTGACCTGAGAAAAGTGCGAAAATTTTGCGACCGGGACATGTTTGACCTCAATTTTCTCACGTTTTTCGGGTCTGAGCAAACAATGCTTCACACCAAACGGTAGGTAATTGATAGCGCAACATTTTTCTGAAATAAAAAAAAACTGCGTAGGGGGGGTTCCAGACGAGCTAGGGGGGCGCAAAAGGGGCGAAAAAAAATTTTTTTTCTGAAAACGTAAATTTGAGAAAAGTTTCTTAAAGCAGTCCAAAAGTACTCTAAAACCCCCAATTTTTAAGTCCGAATTCGTACTAGTAGGTGGAAAACCGGACTTGGAAATATTTGACCTGAGAAAAGTGCGAAAATTTTGCGACCGGGACATGTTTGACCTCAATTTTCTCACGTTTTTCGGGTCTGAGCAAACAATGCTTCACACCAAACGGTAGGTAATTGATAGCGCAACATTTTTCTGAAATAAAAAAAACTGGGTAGGGGGGGTTCCAGACGAGCTAGGGGGGGCGCAAAAGGGGCGAAAAAAATTTTTTTTTCTGAAAACGTAAATTTGAGAAAAGTTTCTTAAAGCAGTCCAAAAGTACTCTAAAACCCCCAATTTTTAAGTCCGAATTCGTACTAGTAGGTGGAAAACCGGACTTGGAAATATTTGACCTGAGAAAAGTGCGAAAATTTTGCGACCGGGACATGTTTGACCTCAATTTCCTCACGTTTTTCGGGTCTGAGCAAACAATGCTTCACACCAAACGGTAGGTAATTGATAGCGCAACATTTTTCTGAAATAAAAAAAACTGGGTAGGGGGGTTCCAGACGAGCTAGGGGGCGCAAAGGGGGCGAAAAAAAAATTTTTTTCTGAAAACGAAAATTTGACGAAAGTTTCTTAAAGCAGTCTAAAAGTACTCTAAAACCCCCAATTTTTAGGTCCGAATTCGTACTAGTAGGTGGAAAACCGGACTTGGAAATATTTGACCTGAGAAAAGTGCGAAAATTTTGCGACCGGGACATGTTTGACCTCAATTTCCTCACGTTTTTCGGGTCTGAGCAAACAATGCTTCACACCAAACGGTAGGTAATTGATAGCGCAACATTTTTCTGAAATAAAAAAAACTGGGTAGGGGGGGTTCCAGACGAGCTAGGGGGGCGCAAAGGGGGCGAAAAAAAAATTTTTTTTCTGAAAACGAAAATTTGACGAAAGTTTCTTAAAGCAGTCTAAAAGTACTCTAAAACCCCCAATTTTTAGGTCCGAATTCGGAGTATGAAGCGAGAAATTCGAGTTTGAAATTTTGGTCCCATAGTTAAGCAGACCGATTTTCGGAAGGCTATATCTCAGGACAGGAGCGTCAGATCCACTAATCCTTTGCAGCTGAAAGATAACTCATAAGTATGTATTAGTGTGCCAACTTACAGCTCTCTAGCTCAAACTTTCAATTTTGGGGTCTGAATACTGAAACTCGATCGGTTCAGAGAACGACTCTTAAATCTCTACCTGATTAAGACTGAACGAAACGCGCCAGTCGAAAACTTCCCCTTTCACAATCGCACGCACCAGAACGGAAGCAGGTTTTTACGAAAAAAATGAAAATTGATTAGTGTCGTATCTGAGGGGTACTGAACTTGAAAATCGGAACGGATGATTAAAACGTATTCATTCGACTAAGAATCGGTTTTGAGCAGTCTAGGTTTTCTAACTGTTGCAGGTGCTTTCTTCTGTCCGTCAGTCTGTTGCCACGCCACCAACCAACAAGGATGGCGAGAATTTAAGCGAGGAAAGGTTTCCGTCGTACGAGCCGGTAACTGAAGCAGCCATCAACGCCTCAACTGCGGCCGCCGCCCAACCGCCATCAGATCCCTCCGCCACTGCTAGCACCGACCAGAATACAATAAATGTCTTCCTGCCAAAAATCGGAAATGTCAGGGTATCTTCTTTCTTTTCAATATTTTATCTGAACCTCTGGAATCCCACTGCCATCGACTCCTATTTGCGACCAAGACTAGCTGCGCCCAGGGGTTAACGTGTGCTGTCGCTACACGCGCACAGCAGTCGTGGCCTGAGCACTCGATCAACTGTGCTGGCCTTGCTTTGGTTTGGCAACTGAATGCATTGCACAGAAGAGTGTGTTGCAGATGTCGCCGTCAGCTCTGAGCCAGCAAAACCACGTAATCATAGAAGCACCGAGCGAGGACGGAGTTGCTGGTGTGCGTTACATTCTCGTACACGAACGCTCGAAGGAAGCAGGCAAACCCGACATGGTGCATGTGTACGTGCTCTCCAAAGTAGACCACAACCAACTGCCGCCACTGCAACAGACGTACGTAATCCTTGCAAACAACAGTGCGAGGAGGCTTTGCGCTTCAACAAAGCTGGCTGGGTTCCAATCATTCGAGGCTACCAACTTTCCAGTAGAAATATTGTCGCAATTTCCGGCATGCAATTGAAATTGGTCCTAAATTTGCTTCCGAAAAATATCTACATCGATATGTCTGGATACATTATGTTATTATTTCCCTGACTCTTAAGAGTCGCTTTCTGAACCGGGAACTACCAACTTGCGCACAACCGATTTGCGCACACGGATCGCGGGCACACCAACTTGCGCACAACCGATTTGCGCACAACCGGTTTGCGCACAACCGATTAGCGCACAACCGAATTGCGCACAACCGATTAGCGCACAACCGAATTGCGCACAAAACAACCGATTTGCGCACAAAGTAATAGTTGTGTTGTTGTATGTTAAATGTAGTGTACATACGTTGTAAGGCTATGGTATTGCAGGCTTTATCGTACAGGCATGCTTGTGTAAGCGTTATATGTAAATTTGGTTCGGTCAGCCAAACTGGAATGCATGTAGTCCAGTTTAACATTTGTTCTCTCTTTCTCTCTGATAGCCACTGCAGCGCAGTGTTTTATTGGGTTTTATGGCTGAGGTATTTAGCACCACCAAAGGCAAGCCGGCACTTGCCTATAATGGCTTTCGGTACCGATTATTCCGAGAATCAGTCCTCCAGGTAAACCTATTAGTTATGTTTGACCTTAGTTTAAATAAATGTACCTAGTTTAAGGAGAACAAAACGTGGAGATGTTGTGTTAAAGCGTGCAAAGGGTTGTTGAAAACAGAGCCGAGCGTTACCAATTGGGTTTGATCGAGCGCATGGCGTTTCTAAGAGGAATAGGGCACTACTTCGCACAGCCAAAGCGCAAGCAGTTATAAAATTTATGTATTTTAAATCACTCTGTTATAAATGTAACTGTTATGTAAAATTACTGTTGGTGTCTATGACTATATTGTGCTGCAAAAAAGTAAAAGTGTTTAAGTAAAAAAATTGTGCGCAAATCGGTTGTTTTGTGCGCAAATAGGTTGTGCGCTAATCGGTTGTGCGCAAACCGGTTGTGCGCTAATTGGTTGTGCGCAAATCGGTTGTGCGCAAGTTGGTGTGCCCGCGATCCGTGTGCGCAAATCGGTTGTGCGCAAGTTGGATAGTCCCCTAAATTTGCTTCCGAAAAATATCTACATCGATATGTCTGGATACATTATGTTATTATTTCCCTGACTCTTAAGAGTCGCTTTCTGAACCAATCGAGTCTGGGTATTCAGATTTCAGACCCCAAAATTGAATGTTGGGAGTAAAGAGCTGAAAGTGGGTACACTAATACATATTGCAAAGGTACCAATGACCTGCAAATAATTTCCAAATTTCACGCTTCAGTCCCTCTGAAAATCGGCTCGCTTAGCTATAGGACCAATTTTTCCAAATCGAATTTCTAGTACTTTTTTGAGATTGAACTTAAAAGTTTGGGTTTTAAAGTAGTTTTTAGACAACATGTAACATGTAGACATGGGCAAAGGGGGGGGGGGGGGCTGAGGGCGGGGTGCCCACCCCTCAGCCTCTGACCTACCCCCCCTCAGCCGGCCGCTACCCCCCCCTCAGGAATTTTTTGGAAGAAGTTTGTATAAAATATTATGATAAAAATATACCTGGATTAGGTGTAAATGAGCTCAGAATAGCTTATTTTAGCTTATTTTAATGAAAAACAAGTCAAAAAACCTTGATTTTAGCAAAAAATCGGACTTTTTGGCTTACCACCCCCTCAGTCCCCCCCTCAGGAGCTCCTACCCCCCTCAGCCCCCCCTCAGGAATTGAAAATTCTACCCCCCCCAGCCGAAATGCTAGCCCATGTCTGGTAACAGGGTGTCTGCTAGAGATGTTCCTTTTCCGGAAAAAATGTCCGCCGGAAATTTTCCGGAAAATTTCCGGAAATTTACCGGAAATTTTCCATAATATTTTACCAATTTTAAAAATTTGAGAAAACGCCAGAAATGGGCTCCTTGCAGGTCCTAGATAATTCTAGACAGCTTTTTTGTTTTTTCTATGCATTATAATATTTTTAACAACAGATAGAGTTTGATTCAGACCAGACAAGAGAGTTCAACCAACAAATGACTGCAAACATGTAATGTATAGGAAGCTAACAACGCAACAACAGCCTATGTATCGAGATCAGAAGCAGATTCTAAACTGTCATCAACGGAAATGTCAACATCAGAATCGGTGTTCTCACAGTATCGGCACATTTTTCACTATCTTCAACTCTCGGCCTAGGGGCTTGTTTCATTCTAGAAGCACCACTTCTCGCTCGCTTAAGCAAAGGCACGTTGTGCTTTATGTAGGCCAATCAGGAACAAAAGTGAGAGCTTGCCGAACAAACTGAACCTAATACAGAAATGCAACTAGAAATAGACCTGATTCACGTTTCTTTGATTGCATTAAGAGCGCTAAACGCGTCACATTCATTAAAAAGCAGTAATGAATATTTTTCCTTTTTTTCCATTTTTTTCCGACCCCCTAGGAAAATTTCCGGAAATTTTCCGGAAAATTTCCTTTTTTTCCATTGGAAATTTTCCATGGAACATCTCTAGTGTCTGCCCCCACCCGACTTAGGCCAGACCGCCTCCGATTTTCCTGACAAGTAATTTTTCGAGCAAAATTTTTGCGAATTTTTGCAATTTTAGACACAGAAATTGCCAAAATTGCCTGTAAAACAGCTCTTTTTAGCTTTTTTTACGATTTAAGCTGAAAAAATAGATTTTTCAATTTTTGAGCGTTTTTTTGGGCTCCGGCCGGCTCCAGACCCCAACCCCGCTACCCCGTCGGCGGATGACCTGTTACATGTATGTTTTTAGAGTACTTTAACCCTTTCAAATTCACCCAAAATGTCCGCGAAAAAAAACAAAATGTGAACGCCAGATAAAGAAAAATGGACACCTAACTTTTCCAAAATCTGTGTTCATGAACACCACCGAGGACAGCATCCAAACCACAACCGATCCACACCTGATCACCGCGCTTGTTTGTGTTGTGTTCATTGTTTCCCCATCGACGCAGGTGTGGGTCAAGTGGTGTTCAGGTGTGGATCGGTTGTGGTTCGGAAGGTGTCCATAATCAGAATTTTGGGCCAATTTATATTGGGCGAACATGAACATCGAGCTTCTGTTTTCGTGTTCCATTTTATGGTTTTCATACTCACTGTTCACCTTCCATATGGAAGGGGTGAATTTCGAAAGGGTTAAGAATCAACGATCGAATTACATTTTTATAGAAAAGTTTTTTCGACCCCGTTTCGAAGGGCATAACTCGGCTGCGACCCCCTGGACTGTTCTTTCTGTTTTGTGGCGCTATCGCTTAGCTGCTCTCGCTAGTACATAACATTATGGGCTCCGGGATGGCAAACACGTAGATATTTGTATTTAAAGATAAATCTTTTTAAATTCTGAGATTCTGAAAATTTCGGGACAATAAGGAAACATGCAGCAAGTGGGATTTTTAACTTTTGAGCGCAAATATCTCAGTGTTTGTCGTCCCGAAGCCCATAACTTTCTGTATCAGCGTGTAGCTAAGAGATAGCGCTACATTAGTATCAGATTATAGTAGTCTAAAAGAACTGCTTAGAGAGCAATTACTAGCTTTTTAAGTCCGATTAGTAAGCCAGAAACTGAATTGAAAAGTTTGGGACCATAGTGAAGCATTTTAAAATTGGGATTTTTAACTTTAAGCGCAAATATCTGTGTGTGCCGTCGCTGAGCCCATAATGTTTTATACCAGCGTGTAGGTAACGCAGGGCTACAATAATCTGAAATAAAAAGAACGGTCGAGGGGGACCCCAGCCGAGTTATGCCCCTCGAAAGGGGATCGAAATTCATCAAAATGTAATTCGATCGTTAAGTCTTAAAGTACTCTAAAAATTACCTAAAAACCCCAATTTTTAAGTCCAAAGTCTCATTAAAGCAGTAGAAATTCGATTTGTTTATGGATTTTGGTTTAAATGTATCAGTGGGACAACTTTCAGCTCTCTACGCCCATCTTTCAATTTTCGGGTCTGCAAAGGGCGAAGGCTAGATGAGTTCAGAGACGGACTCTTAATTTGTCTAATTGAATGGAGGGTGAAGATCGGTTTTGCAGATCTGCAGCTTCTTCACTTGATCAATCAACGCCGTCATCGTCCGGGATAAATCTGCAACCGCTAATACAAACCACCTCCAGCACAGAAGATGTGTGAATTGTTGTAAACCGTTCTTTGTATAATAGCGTTGAACAGGTTAGTACAGATCGTTACTCATGAGAATCAGATACAGTACGTGACAAGTTCATCATTGCACCCTTCTTGTACATCATACAGGAGGTTACGCTCTGACTATCAAGGCCAACCCCCTCACCCCGACCAAAATTCAGCGTTAACAGGCTCGGGCTTAGGCTTAGGGGTTAGGTTCAGACTTAGGCTTAACGATTCTAATACAGCAAAAACGAAAAGTCGGAACACTCAAACAGGCGAGACAATTTTGCAAAACAGAACTTGAGTTTTAGTTAAAGTTGCCAAACCATGACAGGTCCCGGCCCGCGCCCCCCTTGCAGGTCTCTAATAGAAGGTCGTCGTTTTATGCTTGTTCTTAGCTGTTAAGCTCAGTTTACTTTGGCTGGACCTCGCCCACCTGGCAGGCAAACACCCGCACGGCCGGGAACTGTTACATGTATGACTTCAGTACTTACTATTCCAATTTACATGCAAACTAACGGCTGATAGACGTATATTTACTTTTATCTGGCAAGAGAGTATAGATATTTTAAGAATCAAGCAATGTTATAAGGTAGCCAGTACTTTGGTGAACGACACAACAGAGTATATGAGAGTCTGAGCAACCCCAAAAACGGTGCAGTAGAGGGGATGCACAGTGCCAAGGCTGGTGAGACATAGCCACGTAATTAGTGCCGTTGTTGCGGAGCCTAGTGTCACCGAAAACACCACGCCAGCACCTGCAATGCACAGGTTAGTTTGAACAGACATTAGGAGCTGGTGCAGATACAAACGCACCGATAACAGCCACTACCAACCAGACCGTCCAAGGGTGTTTGTTGAGACAGGTGGCGGCTAATAAAGCTGCACAAGCGTGCACCATCAGAGAGGACAGCAAGACCCAGAGAAATATGTTACACCAAATTTCGCTGAACGTGTCTAAATGGCCTTCGCCCAACTTCAGTAAAGGCAAACTGTCTGGATCTACACCGAGCTGCCGAAACAGCTCTTGCACTTTTTCCTTGGTTAGAGTTGACATTTCGTTATCTCCTGAAACGGCTCAATTTGTTGTCATGCAAATATGGGTAGATGTAGATCGCAACCCCGGGAGCTGTACGAATGCCCTCTGGAGCGTGCGTGCCCTATACCTACTGATGAGTCTCTAGCTAGGGGTTCTTATAATTTGGAAAACAGACCTCAGGAGCGTGCTCTATACTGATGCGTCACTAGGGGTTCTTTCAATTTTGAAAAACAGACCCTCCAGAGCTCCAGAACCATACATATACTAGGGGGTCAGGGGAGTTAACCCCGCTGCTGGAAAGGCCAAACCCCCTCACGCCCGAGACAGGTTAATGAACCCTCGACCCAAAAATACAAGTATCAGTAGTGGCTCCAGTACTAACAAAACTGGCTCAGAAATCACTAATTTTAGCCTACAAAATTGCTTGGAAAGCCTTTGGAAACCGAATTTGGCGTTTCCACTGCTGATGTTTAAGAGGTACCGGTGTTTTTGGAAGCCCTTTTTGTCATTTTTTGCTTGTTTTTAGCTATAAAACGCTATTTGGCAGCTTAAAATAGCGATTTTTAGAGTCCTTACTGAAAAAAACGTCCTTAAAACGCATTTCCAGGCGTTTTTTAGAGCTATTTGAAATTTCGGACCCCCTCTGGGCGAAACCCCCTTCGAACCTCGAAACACCTGAGGAAAACCCCTTACCCCCTCCCCCCAGGTCGGCCCGTAGCTGTTACATGTTTGTCCAGGACGTGTCCTATATGACTAAACGAAATCGAAAAAAGAGCAATCTCTGAAGAGCCTAGAGTAACCTAGATAAAGGTTTTAAGCAGGAGGCGTAGAAAGACAGAAATCACAGCTTACTGGGTAGCTCGCGGGGTTGGGTTGTGATCTACTAACTGTGATTATTTGTGATCCAGATCCAATCTGCTATAGGTAATAAAGACCAGCAACCCGGGAGATGATAATCACTGGAATGGAACGCTGGAATGGAATGGAACGGCCATGATAATCGCTGGATGGAACGGGAATCACTGGAACGGCAAATTAGACTGTCAAAATACTTCCTCAAATGTCAAACGCATCCTGCAACTATTTACGAGATTGTATGCGTCTGGAACCACCTACGCGGAACATAATACCAGATGGAAGCTTTCTCAGCTCTGTTTGTTTGCTGTCTATTATGACGTAAAAAGTTTTTTCTTGTTAAAAAATCATGGGCATGCTTATTCATCAATAGCAGGCGGGATTGCAACACAGTTGTAAAAACAGAGCAGAGCCTAGTCTCAGATAATACTAGTTCATCATACTGTTGACTTCTGTTGGTTGACGCTCCGTTTGTCGACTGTTTGGTTGGTTGACGCTCGGTTCGTCGACTGTTCAATTTGTCGACGCTCTGTTCGTCAAACTAAAATATATTTACTTGGCCTGTAATCGTCTGGCCGGCCTGTGATCATCCGGCCGCCCTCTAATTCTTTGGCATAGCAAATCACTTAATAGCTCATTGGCCAAACCAAAAATGACCGGAGGAGGGTAACGGCCACCATAATCGTTTATTAACATACACATAGGTAGAATCACGAGCACTTTGGCTGTGTCAGGAGCATAGTTGTGATGCATGGAAACGCGATCAACCTAAATTAATAGTGTAATAGAAGGAACTGCAGATTTCTAGGCAGCGCGTGCAGGTATTTAAGGAAGGCTACGGTATGACTGCAAGCAATGCGCTTTCTTAGATCATTGATGAGGCTTTGCGACCGCTGACCGACATGACCCCTGTTTGAGTGACATAATTCTTAAGACACAAAGACACTTTCCCTTACATATCCTCCTATTATCTATCACATGGTGGAGATTTCATTAAAAAAACTTGCCTCTAAGCCTAAGTCTGAACCTAACCCTAAGCCTAAAATCGAAGCTAATAGTTGGGCTTGAGAGTGGGCTGGGCAAGTGGACCTTTTCAATCATCCGCCAAGTGGTGGCGGATAACAGGAGGATGTTTACACGCGAATCGCAAAGACGCATACAGAAAGTTGGAGGAAGGGAGCATCCGGCACTACTGTAAACACCAGAGCTGGCAGCTTACAATGTAGGTATACAACTTACATACATTGGATGAATCGTTTGAAAAGATAGGTGGGATTTATACATAATTGGCCCATAAAACAAACGCTTAGGTAAAGAAGTGGAAAGCTGACAACGTAGCCTACTGGGAACTGAAAAGGCCGAAATGTAGTTGTTAATTATTAAGTCAAACCTTGAAGTGCGTTAACTTTTCATATGAATAGTCGTTGTTTGCCAAAATTTTAGCATAGTAAATGAACAGAGAGATGTAAAAGAGAAATATCTCGGTAATTTCTGCACAAATTTAAGCAAAACAGTGCAATTTTAACGGTTTTACAATATTCGGTATTATTTGGTTTGAAAAATACCGAATTCGAATACCGAATTCGAATAGCACTAGTAACCGAATTATTCGGTTCATACCGAATAATACCGAACTTCGGTTGCATCCCTAGTAGTGACTCATGCAGTCTAGTATAATAGTTGCAGGATGCATTTAGAGCGTTTTGACGGTCTAAATTGCCATTCCAGTGATTTCCGTTCCATTCCAGCGATTATCATGACCGTTCCATTCCATTCCAGCGTTCCATTCCAGTGATTATCATCTCCCCAGCAACCCTGCATTCACGATAATTTACGCACGAATCAGGCTGTCGCCACTTGGATGGCCGACTTGGAACTAGCTAGTGAACGGTGGTAAATTAACACTGCAGCTCTGGTCGTAGAGTTCGAAGGATAGAACTCTATGTCTATGCGCTGGTCTAATTGGTAGGGGTGCACTCGCAGGTGCGGCGTGCGGCCTGGTGATCTGCCGATCAATATTTAGCACTATTTAGCAGACGCTAGATTTATTGGTAATATGGATTCGTACCCCCGAACCCCCACCGAATTCGGACCCCAGCCTGGTACGGAAACAACGGTTTGTGGATTCGGAACCCCACACCGGGACCGTAGTTTAAATTTACGAAGTTTTGTTTGCAAATTTCGGGGCACATTGGGACACCTCGGTTTCGGTACGCGGAGCATTCCCCCATCAGCCGACCACCCTTTAGGCCTCAGTTTTGTTAGGGACCCCTAAAAGTCAGTTTTGCCACCGCTGTAGCAACTGCAAATCTAAACGGATTTGAATGAATCCTTTTTTAAATGAAAGATAAATAAATTCTTAAAAGATTGTGGAAATTTTTTCTTGGCCCCCTAGGACGAAAATCCCCCCCCTCAAGGGCCACCAAATACAGTTGCCCCCCCCATTTTACAACAGGGGGAGGCGGGGGGACAACCCACCTCCGCAACACAAGCGCCCGCCGCGGAGGAGCGCCAAAGAAGGGGGCGCAAAGAAAAACCCGACGGCCGACAGAAACAAGACCGCCCCCGCGGAACCCCGAAAACTCCTCCCTCCCCTGCGAGACGCCACGCCCCCCCCCCCCCCTGTGTCTATATCTAATTCTTCTTGTTGTTGTCGGGCCCCGCACCGGGATCCATCCTACCCCCCGTTTTCTCCTCTCTATGCTTGTGGTGGCGCGGCGCGGGCAAAAAAAAGGCGAGAGAAAACCGCTATTGGCGGCGTTGGTGTAAGAAAAAAAGAAATTAAGAGTGCTTGCCAAAAAAAAGTCAGGCAAGCTCCCTTATGAGGGGCGGCCGATGGAATTTTTTGAGCGACCCCCATTTTTATTGGCTCATTTGAATTGCCCTATTATGAAACCCCCACAACCGCGTCGGTTTCGCTCTGGCCGCACTCAAACCGGAGTAATGGTTTGAAGAAGGGTGCTGCGCCGGATCTCCCAGATTTGGCTCCTCCATGCTCTTTCAAGTGCTGTCAAATTGGCAGCTTCCGAGATAGCACCTTGAAATTGGACACACTTATACAGATTTTCCCGCTCTTTCAAACGCAATAGAGAACAACTGAATACGATGAAAACTGCCAGATTCAGACTCGATTTATTAAAGTTCGGGGGACCCGAAATAGACGTGTCTTTCAATTGAAAGAAGTGCCTATGTGGCAACGAGCTCCAGAGCTGATATTTTCAACATAAGTTGACCATGTAAGGATGTATCAAAACCTACAGGCAAACCCGCCGATTCGGCTTTGTTTGGGAGCTGTGCAGCTTTGAAGATGACCCTTTTGATCACGATTTTTAGGCATGACAAGCAAATGTAGATCAATTACTCTTTGTCGAAGGCACCTAGAGAGCTGTCACTTGCAACCCCATACTAAAACGTACATGCTCTTTCAGAATATCAGCTTGATTTGCCTGTCCAGTTCTTCAGTCCCAAGTAATTTTCACCTTTTCATGTGTATGCTGAATCTGACCGAATTTCCGGTACCATCTAACTAGGCTGGTCACTACTCCTGTAGTTTCTGGTTAATCAACCTGAAATTCATCCCGATTGTGCAGAATTTCCCGCTCTTTCAATTGATTCACTCGCCGCATCAATCGGATGCTCAGTTCAAATGTTATACTGTATCTGATTGTTTACAAATACGTTTTCTGCAGTGCAACCCTGGGACACATCATCGATTAACTTTGCTCAAAAGTGCAAGGCTTTGTCTACACTTATAGAAAACGCCAATAGGACACCAGCTTATATAGCACGACCACAACCGCTTTACCTTTAAGTAAATTTTGTTGAATAAAATTTACATGCTGTAGTACATTTAGCGGCTCCATACTAGCAAGAATTTATTGATAAAAGTAAGTGCACTGTAAGTGTATTATTTTGTTACATAGTTTATTTCGAACGTTCAAATACTCAGTCATAACTGAGTTAAAAATAGCAGAAAAATAATATAACATGGCAATTCATTTACACAGCTTCAAGGCCGAGATATGCATAAAAAAACTCCAACCACACGAGGTTGGGTACGTTGCGCTTTATGCAAAGAAGCGTAAGAAGATCATAGCAGGAAAGGCTTTTATATAATTCTTTGTCGCATTTTCTTGCCCAGTTTTGCCCATACAAAGTTTTACTGAAGTTTGCTTCTACTTACAAAAGCAGATTTTAGCACTGCGCTTTCACAGGGAAACCGCTTTGGGGCGGCGGCGCCCACTGCCAGTGCGCAGTAGAGATCGATTAACCGTGCCTTTTAATCGCAGCTAACCGTAGCTTGTCATCGCATTAACCATGCCTTGTAACCGCATTAACCATAGCTTGTCATCGTATTTAACTATCGTAAGACGGTCTGTCTACAAGAACCCAATAGCACATCGTTAATACGTTAAATGCGTTAATGATCAACAAAGCCATTCCAAACGCAGGCTGACGTTGTAGCACGGTTAACGTGATGCCAGCGATGGCAAGATCTGTAAAGTACATAAGACTCATCAACGCACACACAAGGCGCGCGCCGCATACACGTTATACGCTAAAGCGACTTGTAGCGATGTAAGACAGTAAGACGGAAACTCCAAGCTTTGTATAGAGACTGGGTGATAAGAGTACGGGCACGCGTCCGGGGGTGACCGGTAGGAGGCGATGGAGAGAAAGAGAATGCACAAGGGGCGCGCGTACACACGTTATCGCAAAGCGATTGTAGGATGTAGAGTAAGACCAAGACTCAAAGCGTTTGAGAGAGACTGGTGACTGACTTACCACCTCCAGTCATTACGGCCATTACCACCGCGTAACACGCTAACAGGCAATTAAGCACGCAGTCGGACTAACAAAGGCGAGCGAACGAGAAGCCCCGGGCAACCGGAGTGCAATGGCCGTAAGCTATGGTTCGAAGAGCGCCGTGAGCACGGGCGGCCGCGACGATGTACCAATACTTGCCGGGGAAGGGGGGGAAGAAGCGGAGGCCGGAAGAAGAAGGAAAAGCGGCAGCGAAGAGCGTTAAGGGCGCAGCCGAAAAATGGAGAAGGAGGACTCGGCCGGGGGGTGGGGCGGTGTTGTTTTTAGGGGGGTTGGTTGTGTTTGGGGGGGTTTGGGGGTGGGGGTTGGGGGGGGGGGGGTTAAGTGGGGGTGGCGTTGGAAGGATCTTGCTTTGGGTGGGTTTTTTGTGGGTGGTGTTGGTGTCTTTGTGGACTTTAGTTGGTTTGGGGTTGGGGGGGGGGGGGGGGGGTGGGTGTTGGAGGTTTTGTTGTTTTGTAGGGGGGGGGGGGGGGGGGGACTGTCGTGGTGGTTTTGGGGTGGGGGGTTGTTTGGGTTGGGGTGTGGGGTGGTTGGGGGGTGGTGGGGGGGGAGGTGTGGGGGTGGTGTTGGGTGGGGGGGGGCCTGGGTGTGGGGGGGGCCTTCTATGTTAGTGTTGGGGGGGTTGCGGGGGTGGGGGTTGGGGGGGGGGGGGGGTTAAATGTGGGGTGGGCGTTTTTTTGGAGGCTTTTGTGTTTTGTGGTTTCTATTTGTGGGTGGGTTGTGGTCTTTGTGGACTTTTAAGTTTTGTTGCTCTTTTTTCTGGGTGTTTTTATGGAATTGGGTGGGGGGGGGGGTGGGGGAGGGGTTGGGGTGTTTTGGATGGGTTCTTTGTTTGTTTCTTTGATTGAGGGGGGGTGGGGGGGTGGTGGGGGGCGTGGGGAGCGTGTTTTGTGTGTTGTTGTGTTTTTTCCGCTGCGGTGCTGGGACGCCGCGCTACGCACAGGGGTTTAGGTTTTGCCGCGAGTACTATAGATTTGCCGGATTTTCAATGAGGCTGAGTATCAGCGATTACTAAAAGGGACGATGGGGCGATGGGGCGTTTTGGGGGGGGGGGGGCGGTGGATTGCGGTCGTGTCTTTAGAATACTGGATTCGGAGTTTGAGTGCAGGTTTGTTTTTGCGTTGGATTTTTTTTTCGCACGAGGCCGAGCTTGATGCGAATTCTGTTTTTTGTTCGTGTTTTTGTTTATTTGGTTAAGCGGCTTGTGTTGGGAGGGGGAGCCACTTGAATTAGCTTAGGATTGAGTTCGGTGTTTTATACTGAGTAGTGTGGTGAGTTAATGCAGATAAATGAAGCTGGAATTGTTTTTATTAGGTGATTTTCTGTTGGTGGAATTAAATAATTTGTGTTTTTTTAGTGATCGTTAGTGTCCGAGCCGGATTCGCCTTGGGGCTAAGGATAGTTGCGGCGTTTTATGACCGGCCAGCGGGGCTAGTTGGTGGCTGTCTGTTGATCAGTAGTGAGACGGTGACATTCGAAGCAGTATCCGGTATCCGGTATTTTTATTTACTGTTGCACCTCTATTGGCGAACAGAAATTCATGTGTTTAATAAATGATAATAATTAATTATAAATTAACAAATTTTATGGATAAATATTGATTATCGATTTTTTGGCAAAATTCCAAAAATTCAGAATCGTGCAAACTTGTGATGTTCATGCATGAAATAGGCAGATATGGGCAAAACGGTGGGGAGGGGGTAGAAATATTGAGTATCGATTATTTTTGGCAAAATTCCGAAAGTCCAAATGGTCCACCTGGACGTGCTCGTATATGTAACGGCAGAGATGGGCATCGGGGGTAGGCTGAGAGGGTGTTGGCCCTCGCCCCTAAGTGAAATAGGCAGATATGGGCAAAACGGTGGCGAGGGGGTAGAAATATTGATTATCGATTATTTTTGGCAAAATTCCAAAAGTTCAAATCGTCCACCTGGTCGTGCTCGTATATGTAACGGAAGAGATGGGCAACGGGGGTAGGCTGAGAGGGTGTTGGCCCCCGTCCCTAAGGTTCTGACCTGCGCCTGAGGCGGCCGGTACCCCCAGTGATTGTTTTGGAACAATGACGAATTTTGTATAGACATTATTATGAAAATATGGCTGGATTAGGTGTAAATGAGCTGAGAATAGGCCAAAAATTGGGAGGGGGGTTGGGCATTAAAAACGGTCAAAACGAAACAGCAAGGATTGTTGGGGTAAACATCTTTAAAAATCGGTAATTTGGACTGAAATATCGCTAAACAGTTTTGTTCAAAAGTGGATTTGGGATTTTGCGTGTCTGAAATTGTAAAAAATCTGTGACCAAAATAGTTGCCAGAAAAAAATCGTAGGGGACCATAGAGTCGTTTGGATGGGGGTCCGCATCCGGTGGGGTCTCGGCTGAGTCCGTTGGGAACAGACCGCCCAGACCCCCTGGTACATGTATGAACATGATCAGTTTGGACGATTTTGATTTTTTGGGCAAAATTCCAAAGAATGAAACTGTTGTTGTTGTTGTTGCCGGGAACAATAGACGGCCACTTCTTCAAGCTGGAAAAGTCGGGCAGCCGAGCCTTCTGCACCACTGGGTCCATCTGTCGCACAGTCGAGATATGGGTGGCCCGGCTGCACATTAAACCATCAGCTCTACGCATCATCAGTGGCAGATGGGCAAATTCCCAATGGACATCCGGGACGGTTTAGTGCCGACAGTCCAAGCATGAGTCGGAGGCCAACAACCACGTAGCCAACAGGAACAAGGCTACGTGCCCGGAATGGGGCGTTACCATTTAGGGACTGGCCCCGTTGCATTTGGGGCTGTTTATAGTCCACTCAGCATTGGCCCCGTAGGGTATACTGAGCTGCCCCGGAGGCGGTAACGTTGCACGGAAAGAATGAAACTCGTCCACCTGGTCGTGTTCATAACTGTAGGAGGCAGACATGGGCACCGGGGGAGGATGAGGGGCGTGTTGGGCCGGCGCTCAGTATCTGACCTACGCCTAAGCAGGCCGCTACCGGGCCCCCTCAGTAATTTTTTTTGGAATAATGAAGAATTTTGTATAGGAATTATTATAAAAAATATGGGTGTATTAGGTGTAAATGAGCTCAGAATAGGCCAAAATTTGGGAGGGGGGTTGGGACTAAAAAATGGTTCGGCTAAAAACCGTCGAAAATCGCTAAATTGCACTGAAATACCGCTTAAAATTTGTGTTGTAGAGTGGATTTGGCACTTTCTGTGTCTGAAATTGTAATAAATCTGTGCAGAAAAAAAACTTGCCGGAAAAATTGTAGGGGGGATCGAAAGCTCGTTTCGGTTCTGACCGACCCCTCAGCCGGCCGGTACGCCTCCCCCTCTCCTCCGTGATTGTTTGGAAGAATTTTGTATAGAAATTATTCTAAAAATATGCCTGGATTAGGTGTAAATGAGCTCAGAATAGGCTAAACTTTGCGATGGGGTTGGGCACTAAAAACGGTCAACACGAAAAAGGCGGAGTTTTTCGGCTAAAAATCGTCAAAAATCGCTATACCGCTAAATACCGCTAAAAAGTTTTGTTTTACAGATGATTTTGGCATTTTGTGTGTCCGCAATTGTAGACAATCTGTGAACCAAATGCTTGCCAGAAAAATCGTAGGCGGGTCGGAAAACTCGTGGATGGGGGTCCCCATGCGGTGCGGTATGGCCTAAGTCGGTTGGGACCAGACCCCCGAGACTGCCGATGGGGGTGGCCAAGCCAGTGTTGCGTTTGTAGTATGGTTGTGCTGGCAACTATCCTTGCTTTGGGTGGTTTTTTATGGTGTATGGTTGCGGCAGTTTGCCGTCGATTTTAGAAAAAATCGAGCGGTGTTGGCGCTCCGTCGGTAGATTGCGTAAATTTGAAGCTCGGCCCAGCGCGCACCTCACCGGTCCATGAAGAGAGTGTAGGGACCCACACCCCGATGAAAAAATGCAATTACTGTTAGAGGTTCCCGTACTAACAAACTGACTCAGAAATAACTATTTGTTGGCTTCAAATTCGCTTCCGAAACCGGATTTCGCGTTTCCACTGCTGATGTTTAAGGGAGCGGTGTATGTGTTTTTAAGCGATAAGCTATTCATTTTTAGGCTGCTTACTGAAGAAATCGTGATAAAACGTATTTCAAGGCCTGTTGGAGCTTTTTGAAAATTACCCTTTCTGGAATAACGCACTGCCACTGGCGGGATTGGACCTGTCACTTGGACGGTACTACGTTGCATCAGTAACTCGGTATGTTTAACATACATGGGCCGGGCGGTAAGGGGGGTTTACCCATACATGGACCGGAAAATCCGTAGAGGGTCTGGATACGTCGGGATGGGGGGAGCGAAAAAAAGTCTAAAAACGGCTAATTTGCGTTAAATAAGCGAAACTTTTGTCCCTCCGGGAGGGGAAGGGGTAGAAAGTATGGCCGGTCGAGGGGGTATGGGCCGGAGAGAGAGGTAACCCCATACATGTAACAGGTCATCCGCCGAAGGGGGAGGGGGGTTGGCGGGGTCTGGCGCCGGCAGGGGGCCTGAGCCAAAATTTTGGGAGGGGGTAGGCCACTAAAAAAACGCTCAAAAATCGAAAAAATCGCAGTTTTTGGGCTAAAAATCGCCAAAAATAGCTAATTTGGGCTGAAATACAGCTAAAAAGTGCTGTTTTGCAGGCGATTTTGGCAATTTTTGTGTATGAAATTGTAAAAAATTGCAAAAATTTGCTCAAAAATTTACTTCCCAGAAAAATCGGAGGGGGGGGCGGCGAAATCGTCTCGGGGGGCATCCGGGGGGGGTCTGGCCTAAGTCGGGTGGGGGCAGACCCCCCTGTTACACGTATGGGTAACCCCCTCTTACCGCCGGTTCGTGTATGGGTTTAGCCCCCTCGCCAGCCGATACCTGCTCCCGGAGGGAGAACATTTTCGATTATTTAAGGGAAAGTAAACGTATTTGGCGTTTCCAGTGCTGATGTTTAAGGGAGTGGTGTATGTGTTTAGAATCGATAACCTATTTATTTTTAGCCTCCTTACTCAATAAATCGTGATAAAAGGTGTTTGAAGACGTGTTGGCGCTTTCTGAAACTTAGCGCCTTCTGTATTAACGCTGTACCCACTACTGCTGGGAGGACTGGACGTGTCAGTTGAATGGTACTACATTGGATTACTAAATCGGTATCTTTTAACATACATCGGCGGGGAAGCGAGGGGGTTTACCCATACATGGAGCGGAAAATCCGGAGGGGGACTGTAGACATCGGGGGGAGCGGACAAAAAAGTGGAAAAAAGGGGGTAATTTGCATTAAATGATCGAAAGTTTTGTCCTTCCGGGATGGAGGTAGAGAGTATGGCCGGCCGAGGAGGGGTATTGGCCGGCGAGAGGGGTATTCCCCTCTTACCGCCGGCTCATGTATGGTTTTACCCCCTCCCGAGCTGGTACCTGCTCCCGGAGGGAGAAAATTTTCCCATATTTAAGGGAAAATAGGCGTTTTTTGTGCTTTTTTCGGGATTCCGTCCGAAGTCACCAGACCCCCTCCGGTTTTTTCGGCCCATTTATGCTCTTTAGAAGGCGTTTTTGGTTGTATTTAGCTGTAGAACCGTATTTGGTACCTTAAAATGGCGATTTTTAGCGTCCCTACTGAATAAAACGTGCTCTGACAAGTAATTGTTGAGCAGATTTTTGCCGTTTTTTTACACTTTGATGCTAAAAATCGCCAAACTGACCTGTGAAACAGGAATTTCTAGCTGTGGTTGAGCCGAAATTAGCAACTTGCTATTTCGAATAGTGTTTTAGTGCCCGACGCCGTTCCTAAAATTTGGAGTGAGATGGCCGACCGGTATAACCCTAAGCCCGTCCCTATTTGACGGATGACCTGTTACATAGATGGTTGTCAGCTGGTGAAAAAATCGATTAAACCCTCAGCTATATCCGTTGATGTGTAGTTGTATGGTTATTTGTGTGTGTGGGATTTAGTTTGATATTCTGCTGCTATTGCTTCAGGTGTCAGTGGTGCAAATGGATGGGGTTGTGCGGGTTCGGTTCGTCTGCTCGGTGAAAATAGCTCGGAGCGAACAGAACTTCGATGGTAACGGTGACGACGCGATACGTGACGCTACCTGCTATGATGAGTCTGACCGGCTATTTACTGATTAAGTGGTCGATTTTGGTGCTAATATAACGTGGGACAGCAAACTTTTGTACAACAGCTGTGAGGAGCATGACAGGAAGCAATATGCGGTTAGCTCTGACGAAGACTAGTCTGCTCTAATCTGTGAGCCAGCAACAGGCCGCGGCTGCGCCAGACCAGCTCCGATGCTATGCTATGTGATGTCGTAGATAAATGGTGACCTCTAGAGTGCGAACAATACCTGAAAAACCCAATACCCCAATACCAATACCTGAGACCCCCAATACCCAATACTTGCGTAGCTGGGCGAAAAATTACATTTCAGTGGACCGGTACATTCCAGTTGTGCACACAAGATTTATTGGCACTGCGATTAAAATTTTTAAAAGGCCTGGTTGCGCCACTGCCCAAGCAGGGCGAGAAAATGTTGAAGAACTACCCTTTCAGAAAGCATTTAGAAGCCATTTTGGGCGTAAAATTAGCAGTAATTAACAGTTTTGGTAGTTAATATTTCGTAATTCAGTCGTGTTTCTTATTTCCGGCGAATTTTTTCCTAACTCGGCTGGAAATTGTGTGCACCACCGCAATAGCCATGTGTACGGTACTGTACTGGTACATTAATGCATACATGTAACAGGTCATCCGCCGATGGGGAGGGGGTTGGGGGGTCTGGCGCCGGCCGGGGGGAGGTCTGAGCCAAAATTTTGGGAGGGGGTAGGGCACTAAAAAACGCTCGAAAATCGAAAAAATCGCAATTTTTGGGCTAAAAATCGCTAATTTGGGCTGAAATACAGCTAAAAAGTGCTGTTTTGCAGGCGATTTTGGCAATTTTTGTGTCTGAAATTCTAAAAAATTGCAAAAATTTGCTCAGAAATTTACTTGCCAGAAAAATCGGAGGGGAGGTCGGCGAAATCGTCTGGGGGGCATCCGGGGGCGGTCTGGCCTAAGTCGGGTGGGGGGCAGACCCCCCTGTTACATGTATGCATTAATGCCACCATTTTTATTTCAGATAAGAACATAGAAATTAATTACTGATGTAGCGCTTAGAAAAGCGTACACTTTAGGAAATTCGACTAACGTTTAGTTGATTTAGCGCGAAAACAGCTTCCTAAACCGAATCATCGATCAACTCTTTCAATTTTTTCATGTCAATTTTTCAGGTCAAAATCGATTTTCCTCTATTTTTACCTGTCCCTGTTGTTAGTATTGGGTATTGGGGGGTAAAAACCCCAATACCCAATACCTGGAAAACACCCCAATACACCCAATACCCAATACCAGTTCGCACTCTAGCTGACCTCAAAGAGCTCTGGTATAGTTAATCAGAGCACGTCTGTAAGATTTGCTTCTGATATAACCATTGAGATGTCTGGTTCTGAGCGGTCTGAGTCTACGTCTACTGATGACACCGGGATTGACGATTAAAACGTGTTCTAATTGATGCTGGAAGCTCCTCTGTAGATATGGGAATTGGGAGTGTGACTCGAACAGTGCTACCTCTGATAATGAACTACCTGAAGGGGCGCCTCTATTCCCTCCGCCCGCTCCAGTGCATCCGTTTTCAGGCCTACGTTAGTAAGACAAAATTACATATAACGTTTGGTGCGTAACTGTGACTTTTTCTTGCCGGAACGTATAGTCGGCGGAGTGTATATTGTTGGTTCATGCGTGAGTGGCGGTTAGAAATTGTTGGACCACTGAAGTTTCCGGACTTCAGGATTTTGTGTGATGTCTTCCGGCAATAGTGTAGCGGGCAGTGTTGGTGGTTGCTTTTTTCGAGTAGACGGCACCAGCCTTGATATGGCGTTGGGGGGCGTGCAAAAATTACGTACTGGCATGAGGGGGAGGGGGGTCGCCAAAAGATTACTAATCATTACGGTAGCGGAGGGGGGGTTGGCGACCTCATTACGTAATTTTTTAAACTGCAGAAATCACTGAAGGGGCCATAATTTTAATTGTTTTTACGTACAGTACATGTACATGTAGAGTTGATTTGAAGCCATTGGGCTTACATTTTCTCAAGTTCACTTAAATGAACGTTTAGATTCGAGAAGGTAGCTACCGTTTAAGTCAGGACTTTCCATTTTTTAAATGCTAAATGGCAACAGTGACCTTTGATATCTTGTTTAGAGTATAAGGGTATACTGTAGCACTTATCGGCTCGATCTTTTACAGGGTTCGTGCGGCTTTTTCAGAGCAAAATTCCCTGACCAAAGTCAAATTTCCCTGACCTAATCAGAGTGAGAACATTCTAACAAAAAGTTGGGTGAGAAGTTTTTAAAAATTCGCTCTGAAAAACGCATTTAAACGGTATTCTGAAGGTAAAATTTCAGGTTGTACACTGTAGTAGTTGGAGAAAGTCAGAAGTCCCAGTTTCAAAAGGGTGCTGAGTAAAGCTCTGACAGGACCCTTTGGGCGAGAGATGATTCTACTCCTATCAAATTTTTCCCTGACCGGATTGTTGTTGTTGTTCAACTTTATTCTGTACCAGACAGAAGAGGACACGCATACTCAAAAGAGCCCTTCAACGCGCTGCCCTTGACACCAAATTCCCTGACTTTCGCTGATTCCCTGACTTTTCAGGTCCCGCACGAACTCTGTTTTATGACTCGATAGTCAAGTGATATGGCAGCAGCCCTAAAATCCATGATAAAACACTTTGGTTTCAACTTTAACAAAAAGCCACCCAATGATGGCTTCTATGTAAAACTAAGACTGTACACACATGTGGGTAGTTGTGGCTCATCAATAAAGAAAATTGAACGCAAAAATTTCGGCTCCAACTCTACAAAAAATTGAAATTTCGGGGGGTAGCCAAATTATTACGTAATTAGGGGAGGGGGTCAGGAAAATATTACGGGCGATTATCAGGGGGAGGGGGGTCCGAAAATGGGCAAAAATATCATTACGTAATTTTTGCACGCCCCCTTGTCAGAGTGGTCGGCGGGCTCGTTGAGCCGACGATGCCTTGTATTTTACGAGGTGTCGCCAATGGTTTGTGACGTTTGTTTTTGAGCTTTGTTCTGTAGCGTTAACTGTATTAGCTTGAAACGGTTATGGTTGGGGAGTAGCCGGTCACTCGGCACTGCTCACCTCTTCCTGTCCGACCAATTGATTGCTTTGGACTGTTTGTTCTGATCATCTTGCGTTGGTGTTGATAAAATTAAAGTTAATTGTTGTTATTTGTAGAGTCTGAAGAAACCGATTTGTATTACACCTACTGCAGATCCATTACACCCATTCACAAACTCCATGTTCTCCACGTGTTCTCATCTCTCTAAAAGCACGGTGTAACCAAAAAGTCAAAGCAACTCATTGCGACCGTAGATATGTAACACAATACGGACTAAAAAAATGAATAGAAATCACACGAAAAGTTGCGGGTCATATACCCGCAAACAGGCCGTCGAGTTTTTTTGCTCATACTCACTTCCAATACAATCATTATCCCCCAAAAAAAGTCATAGAAATCAACCCAAGTCCCCAAACACGTTAAACAACACAAATTGTTTATCCGGCAAAAAAAGGCATAGAAATCGACCCAAGTCCCTAAACATGTTAAACAACACAAATTGTTATGAACTACAATGATCTTCCAACAAAGAAACACGCAGAAAAAAACACGAATTCCAACTTAAACCGCACACGCAAACCAACACATTTTACACAAAAAACCACCAGAAACAAAATCACTCCTGCCACAAACACAACAAATTTGCATAAAGGAAAGTCACAAAAAGAAATCTCAACGCCCAGCCATCACTTCGCAAACTACTACACTAAAGCAAAAGAAAACAGAAAGCTAAGAAAAACTCGAGGGCGCTTAGAGATTTGTTGTGACGTCAGGACTGCTGAGCGCCCTCGAGTTTTTCTTAGCTTTCTGCTTTCTTTTGCTTTAGTGTAGTAGTTTGCGAAGTGATGGCTGGGCGTTGAGATTTCTTTTTGTGACTTTCCTTTATGCAAATTTGTTGTGTTTGTGGCAGGAGTGATTTTGTTTCTGGTGGTTTTTTGTGTAAAATGTGTTGGTTTGCGTGTGCGGTTTAAGTTGGAATTCGTGTTTTTTTCTGCGTGTTTCTTTGTTGGAAGATCATTGTAGTTCATAACAATTTGTGTTGTTTAACATGTTTAGGGACTTGGGTCGATTTCTATGCCTTTTTTTGCCGGATAAACAATTTGTGTTGTTTAACGTGTTTGGGGACTTGGGTTGATTTCTATGACTTTTTTTGGGGGATAATGATTGTATTGGAAGTGAGTATGAGCAAAAAAACTCGACGGCCTGTTTGCGGGTATATGACCCGCAACTTTTCGTGTGATATCAAATCTGAAGGTTTTTTAGTTCGCTGACCCTACTGTTTGACCTGAAATCGCTTTGTCATTAGAATGCGTTGGTCTAGTTTTGGCTTAACTTCACAGGGCTCCCTAATAATCAAGTCTGTACGTACGTACTTGATGTACCAATTTAAAAAAATTGTACATTAACAATCAACAAAATAGCCCCGCATTTTGTCACTGCTCGTAAGATCTCCATACTGTAACTATTAGCTTAGCCGGTCTTAAAACTATAGCACTTCTCAGCCAAAATTATTTATAGAAATGATTTTCAATCCAGTAAAAACTAAAAATAATTTCAAAAATTTCTAAAAACTGTAAATCCCATTGCTTTAGATGAATTTTCTAGCCTCTCACCTTGTAAATTACTAAGTCCATGGCCTTGTAAACGGGAAATTCCGTGTTTTGACTTTGTAAAACTTTTTCAGCAAATACCGAATAAATACCGGTATACCGGTATTTTTGCGAATACCTACCCATACCGAACCGATTCCTGGGTATGCCGAAAAATACCTACCCATACCGAACCGCTTCCTGAAAATCCCATACCCAAACAACAGTAGCCCAAAGCCCTAGCTAGATCGGATGTCAAAATTAGAACGTTGGCAGATGACTGTAAAATTTACTTTGGTTTTCCAAAGGATGGGTTCGATCTAACTAAATTTGAAGAAGCCCTTCACATCGTGTAAATCGGCTCGGCTGAGATTAGCACTTGAAAAATGTTCTGTCTTTCATATCGTAAAGAGTTTATTAGCACTTGAAATGTTCTGTCTTTCATATCGTAAAGAGTATCATGATCCAAAAACGTAGTTATTATATAATTGATGGTGTTCAAATAGAGACTGGCCCGAATATTCGAGACTTGGGTATTCTGTAGGACAAGACCGCTTTTCAAACCTATCTTTATCTTAGCATTGTGTTAAAGTCGCCTGTGAAGCCTATTGTAAAGGCGCGGTTAATTTCGAAAGTTTTTCAAACAAAAAATATTGAGTTCAATCAAAGTGAACATGTTTAACACCTTTGTGAGGTCTAAACGAGTATGGGGTACCTATCTGGAATCCCTATCTGATGAAAGATATCAGAATAATAGAGAGCGTGCCGAGGGCGTTTACGTTGCAGCTTCTTCTTGAGCACGACCTTCAAGGACAGTATCTAAAACGATTGGAGACCTGTCAATTCGAAACTCTCGAATACCGACGGTTGATTATTGATTTGCAGTATGTTTATAAGATACTCAATCGATTAATGAATGTAAACTCTGAAGATTTCTTTGAAATTCACAAAGCTCACCTCTTTCCTTCAGATCCCCCTCTTTCTTCATCACTTCTGCTGGAGCTATTTTTATCTAACGTTGCAAATCCAGTTTAGCCACAATAACGCTTGAAATCGGGGAAATCACAGAGAATATCTTAGCTAAGTAAAACTGACCTTTTAAGCAATGGACATGCTGAAAAGTGGCAGGTTTCTATAAGTTACCATTGGCACTATCAGTGTGAAATTTGATTAATTTCCGTTCATATGGTCGTGTGCGTGCACTGATCAAACGTGTACAGTCACCGTGGTGTAAACTCCGTAGCATTCATTTTCGCTGTAATTTTTCGTACTATTTTCTGCGTCAATACTCGCTATGGATAGCTAAAACTTTTTACAGTGAATGAGTTTTATTGTACATAGCGCAACAGAAATCAGTCAGGTAGTGTCTGGAAAATCAGTCAACTTCTTCAACGGAAGGGCCTCCTCCACCGCCGCCGCCACTGGATTCCCTGCTCTGACTGCCGGGTGCAGGCTCCGGCCCTCCTCCCTGACCATAGAGTTTGGTGATGACAGGGGCACAGACCGATTCCAACTCCTTCTGCTTGTCTTTAAATTCATCCTTTGAGGCCATTTGATTGCTCTCCAGCCAACGCATCGTTTCCTCACATTTAGACGTCACTTTCTTTTGGTCGCTTTTGCTGATTTTCGCGGCGATGTTCTGGTCATCAATAGACTGTTTGATACTGAACAAGTAGCTCTCCAATTGATTCTTTGCCTCGATACGTTCACGCTGCTGGTCGTCCTCTGCCTTGTAAGTTTCTGCGTCGTTCACCATTCGTTCGATTTGTTCCTTGGAAAGCCGGCCTTTATCGTTAGTGATGGTGATTTTGTTAGATTTGCCGGTCCGCTTCTCCTGGGCAGACACGTTGAGAATGCCGTTGGCGTCAATGTCAAAGGTCACTTCGATCTGCGGCACTCCACGCGGCGCCGGCGGAATGCCAGTCAGCTCAAACTTGCCCAACAAATTATTGTCCTTGGTCATAGCTCGTTCTCCCTCGTACACCTGCACCAGCACAGCCGTCTGATTGTTGGCGTAGGTGGTGAATGATTGAGAGGTCTTGGTGGGGATGGTGGTGTTGCGCTTGATTAGAGACGCCATCACACGCCCGGCCGTTTCAATGCCCAGAGACAGAGGCGTCACGTCCAGCAGCAGCACATCCTTCACTGCCTCCGACTGATCTCCTTTTAGAATGGCTGCCTGCACGGCCGCTCCGTAGGCCACTGCCTCGTCTGGGTTGATGCTCTTGTTCAGTTCCTTGCCGCCGAAACGGTCCGACAGCATCTTCTGCACCTTGGGAATGCGCGTAGAGCCGCCCACCAGCACCACCTCATCTATCTGTGACTTGTCTTTCTTTGCATCGCGCAACGCCTTCTCTACAGGTTCGACGGTCGAGCGGAAAAGGTCAGAGTTGAGCTCCTCAAAACGGGCGCGCGAAATGCTACTGTAGAAGTCTTGGCCCTCGGACAAGCTGTCTATCTCTATACTGGCCTGTGTAGAACTGGACAGAGTGCGCTTGGCCCGCTCGCAGACAGTGCGCAGTCGTCTGAGAGCCCGCGGATTGTTGCTGATGTCGAGTTTGTGTTTGCGTTTGAATTCAGCCACGAAGTGCTTGACCATTCGGTTGTCGAAGTCCTCTCCACCCAAGTGCGTGTTGCCAGCCGTTGATTTCACCTCAAATACTCCGCTGTCGATGGCCAGAATCGACACGTCAAACGTTCCGCCGCCGAGGTCGTAAATGAGCACCGTACGCTCTCCGGTATGTTTCTTGTCGAGGCCGTAGGCGATTGCTGCAGCCGTTGGCTCGTTGATGATTCGCAGCACCCGCAGACCAGCGATGGTTCCGGCGTCTTTGGTGGCTTGTCGTTGGCTGTCGTTGAAGTAGGCCGGCACCGTAACCACCGCCTCAGTCACTGTGCCGCCCAAGAACGCCTCTGCTGTTTCCTTCATTTTCAACAAGACCATGCTGCTGATTTCTTCGGGACAAAACGTCTTCTTCTCACCTTTGTACTCCACCTGCACTTTGGGCTTGCCACCATCGTCTATCACTTTGAACGGCCACAGCTTCATGTCGGCCTGTACAGTGGGATCGCTGAATCGCCTGCCGATCAGTCGTTTGGCGTCGAAGACAGTGTTCAGAGGGTTCACCGCCACCTGGTTCTTGGCTGCGTCCCCGATTAGTCGTTCAGTGTCAGTGAAAGCCACGTAAGAGGGAGTGGTCCGATTGCCTTGGTCGTTGGCTATTATCTCTACCTTGCCATGCATGAACACGCCCACACAAGAGTAGGTGGTGCCCAGGTCTATTCCTATCGCCTTGGCCGACATTCTCACCTTACAACCAGACACAACAGCGCAAAGACACGTAAAATACACAAAATACGTAACAAATCAGCAGACCTTTCTATGAGCCGTGGAACTGTACTGTACTGTATGTGTGCATGCAGTGTAAACGCTCAAGACTACTGTTGGCAAGTCCGACCTGAACTTTGACTTATTAATAAGTCTTTAACCTGAAATTTGAGGACTTGAACCTGAACCTATATTATTTGAGCCGGACTTGAACCTGAATCTTAAATATGGACTTGATTTTCAGGTTCAAAACAGTACCTTTTAAATGTCAGAATTCCCTACTTCAATAACTGATTTTTCCAGTATTACCTGCTGAATTTGTATGGCATGGGCAGTCTGTGCATTTGCGTGTTTGCTTGTTATTTTATACCATTTAGATTTGCGCCGTCCGTTGTTTGTGACATGCGTGACACACAACTTTGCTGAAATGGATGCATTGTTGTTACAGTATCACTTCGCGGCGTAGTAGGAAACAAAACCCCACTAGACGGGGAGGAGGTGTGTTCCCCCACCCGCCAACCGCCCTGACCTTACAAGCTTGGTTTTAAGCTGATAGGCTTCTCTTCCAGCTCAGGCTTAGGCTTTGACTACAAAGTCACTCAGAGTAGCTCGAACTCGGGATCGCCAGGAGCGCCAGGATCGCCAAGTGCAGATGAAGTCCAAGTCAACAAAGATTGAGCTGTATGAGAAGGAGTTTGTTGCTGAGCATGATGTAGATGATACTGATCCACTTTGTTTGTGGGTACAACAGCATTTGGCTTTCCCTAAGTTGTTCGATTTTGCTATTGATTTTCCGTCAATACCTGTTTCATCCAGCAGCTATAGAGCGTGCATTCAGCTTGACCAGTATTGCTCTGTGTAAGAATTGTCATCGGCCAAGTGCTAATAGCTTAGAATCTGAGTTGTTGATCAAAATTAACTGTGATTTGGTCAATGGGCTGTTGATCTTTGTTAGACAATGCACTGTTGAACCGGTTGATTGAGAAAACTGCCTTGTTTGTATCCGTTTGCTATCCTGCTCTGCTGGCCCTTTTTTGTTGTTTTTGCTATGTGGTAAAATTTTTACGTAAAATTTCACGCTTGAAAAGGACTTGAACCTGAACCTATTGTCCAGGTTTTTTTAAACCGGACTTGAACCTGGACTTGAACCTGAAATTTTGCGCTTGGACTTGACCTGAACCTGAACCTGTTTTTAAAAGCCCGGACTTTCCAACAGTACTCAAGACCAAACAATTTCAGCGCAACGATTTTGTCACAGACTACATATTATTAATTGATTCAAATTTAAAAATTTCAACTTTGTAGCAAATACAGCGTTTTTTAAAGAAATATAGGCAAAGGAAATGCCTACCATTTCCGTCTGGAGAGACCAATTAATCTGGAGGGTGGGTAGTTTCAGCTTAAATCGGAATGTACAATGAGCAGGGATGTGAGGTGTGTTTTTTTCCAGTGTTTTTCTGCGCAGGCACGCCAAGATGCTTATTGATGTCCCAAGTCTAAGGACCAGACATAATCTCTTGCAACTTCCTCGCAAAGTTTTAAGAATAGTGGTAGCTGTGCTTACTGGCCATTGTGGACTTAATAAGCACCTAAGGACTATTGGAGTGGCGGCGGACTGTCTCTGTGCGCTTTGTGGGGAAGAAGAAACCGCCTTTCACTTTCTAGGACAATGCTTTGCCTTAGCTGCAATTCGAAGGCGTACCCTCGAGGGGGTGACATTATGTCACCTGAAGATATTAGAAGTTGTGAGCTCAGAGATCTCCTGCGATTCATCAAAGAATCTAGGAGATTCCCTGACCTCTAGCTCACCATTAAGTTCTATGACTTCTATGGGGTTTGCGTGATGGGCCCATGGGTGGTCTAGCGCTAGGGGTATTCCTATCCCGCCCCCTACAATCATTATCAATCATCATCACCATCGCTAGTTTCGGACTGTTCTCCTCCTCTTAGATCACCTACTGGCAGCACCAAGGACAGGTCGACTGTTTGTGGCAGACCGTTCACAAACTCAGCACCCCAGCGGTACAATATTTGTATCCCGTTAAGAATACCTAACGAGCGACCGGAATTTTGATTCCGGTCTGCTGCTGAAGGGTGCCGGAGCCGGAACTTTTCGATTTTGCTCTGAGAAATTTTCTTAACTGCCACAATCATTTTTCATTTACTTAGTGACGCTTCTACTGTTTGTTCTTTGTTGGCGTAATTGCTTTTATCGTTATACTTGTTTTATGAGTGTTCTTTGGTTTTCACAGAATAGGTGCAAGCCCTACAGTAAGAGATACTGGTGAATGCGCTGACGACACCGAAGCGTGACTCTGGCCATCGCGCCCATGTTAGATCACGCATCTGGCCATCGCGGTACGGCACGTGGGAATAGCGCGCCCGGGCGACCGGGAGGAGGGCCATTCCCCCCACTTTTTGAAGGTCAGAAATGATTTTATATTTGGAAAACACGCTATTCCGATGCGTCTCTATGAGTTCTTTTATGTTTCTAAAACAGGCCCTCCGGAGCGTGCCTATACTGATGCGTCCCTCTAGGGGTATTTTTATGTTTGGAAAAACAGGCCCTCAAGAGCGTGCCCTGTGCTGATGCGTCCCCTAGGGGTATTTTTATGTTTTTGAAACAGGCCCTCCGGATACAGTGGGCAGGTATTGAGAAAGTATCTAATATCAGGTATCAGGTACAGGTATTTCAAAAATACCCAATCAGGTATTAGGTATAGGTAGGTATTCACAAAAATACAGGTATTAGGTATTAGGTATCAGGTATTTTGTTAAAAAAATGACAAGCCAGATTTTAGCCGAAAAATCGCTCAAAATACCAAATTAGGCTTGAAAGGCAGCTAAAATCAGTTTAGTTACGGTTGTTTTAGGACTTTTTCGTCATGAAACTGCATAAAATGCTAAAAACACGCTTTCAGAAATATTCTGGGGTGCAGAATCATCCATCTCTGGTGGTGTTGATCTTCACCAGGCTAAGTTCTTGTAAATTTTTTACCAGTATGTCCCTCTACTCAGTGGCTTACCCAGGATTTTGCAAAGCAAATGTAACCTTCTTGAATTTTCTATTTTGTTCGGCCATGGTTAAACAGGGGCGAAAAAATTTTGAAAACTAACATTCAAAACCTGTTTTAAAAAGCACTGTGAGTACAAAATTAGTAGAAATTAGCGGTTTTTGTTGGCCGTAAAGGCCTGGTTGGGCCACGCTCCAACCAGGGCGGGAAAATTTTGAAGAATTAACTTTCCAACACGCATTTTTAATGAACAAATTGGTCTTAAACTACCATTTAATGCCGTTTGTTTGTACCTGATACCTGTACCTGTTTCAGACTAAAAATACCCAAAATCAGGTAGGTACAGTTCGAAAGTAGCCGATCAGGTATCAGGTAGGTATCAGGTGGGTATTGCAAATCTACCTGATAATCAGGTACAGGTACAGGTATACCTGATCCACAGTACCTCCGGAGCGTACCTATACTGATGCGTCCCATCTAGGGGTATTTTTATATTTGGAAAACAGGCCCTCGGGAACGTGCCCTGTACTGATGCGTATGCGTCTCTAGGGGTACTTTTATATTTGGAAAATTGTCAGGCCCAGACCCAACCCAGGCCTCCAAAAGTCGGTGACGGTAAATAGGTAAATGGGAACTGAACCGGAGCTGCCGTTGCACCTGATGACAGCAGAGGGAAAGATGTTTGCACTTACAGGCAGGTATTCCGAAAATAATTGGCATACCGGGTATCGGTATTTAATTTATAAAAATTGCAACTGCTTGGTGATTTAAGCTGTTCTGTTTTAGTGCTTTTACTACCACTTCTCTGTGAAGTCGTTTAAACGTCGCGCGCTTTGTGTTGTTTCACATGCAGCAATATTACAGTAAGCAACCGCGGCAGCGCCGGTTGGGGGGAATGGGCCGGGAATCGGGCGACCGACCCTCCATGGATGACTAAAAACCACTGGACACGAATCGACCCCAACACCCGTTTCCACAGTAGGCCTACTTTCAAATGGCCGTATCTTTGGAACCGTTCGACCTAAAATCAATATAAATACACCTTTAGAATCGCCAACGCGTGAAGAATCCAATTCCGTGCTCAAATCGCTTCCATAGTGACCATATAAAAAGTTCATTTTTTCCATGGCGCAAATTAGGATTACCAAGCAACGTTGCGCAGATTAGAATGCAAATTCAACCAGAGCTCAAGCCCCTCTACAACTTTGGTCATGAAGCCCAAAACCCTCCAACGCATCTGTAAGAAGTTATTCGCAAAAATCTATTTATTCATTGAACTTAGAAACAGGCTGTACTAATCCAGATGAGTGCGCTAATTGGAGTGATTGCACAGCAAACTGCTGCAGGGTCTCAATAACGAAGCAATTGTCGAGCAACACCCAGTATATTTTCAGGAAACATACTTTATATCACCACAGAAAGAAATACTATAAATAATAGCTCAGACACTGTACCATGAAAGCAGGACCATTTTAAAGGCATCTTTCATTACAGTCAGCGACTACGTCCAAACTTTGTTATCTTGGCTTGCGCACTGGGCTTAATACCAGAAATAGAGAAATAGTGAACTTCTTGACCAGGTTTTTGCACATGCAGTTGAAAAATTTAGTCAAGAATTCGGGTGAACGAGTGACTCTGCAGACAGGAAAGCTCAGACACGAGAATGTCCAGCAACTGGAAATCCTCTTCTAACAGCAACAAGACGGTTTCAACCATACATGTATTAGGGGGTTTGGGGGGCGGTTATTGCCTGCTGGAAAGGCCAACCCCCTCACTCCACCCCCCGCGAGACAGGTTAAGGGACCCCTCTACCCGACCCAAAAATACAAGTGCCAGCAGTGGCTCCAGTACTAACAAACTGGCTCAGAAATCACAAATTTTTAGCTTAAAATATGCTCGAAAAGCCTTTGGAAACCGAATTGGGCTTTTCCACTGCTAATATTTAAGAGAAATCGGGGTTTTTGGGAGCCAATTTTTTCATTTTTTGCTTGTTTTTAGCTCTAAAACGCTATTTGGCAGCTTCAAATAGCGATTTTTAGCATCCTACTAAAAAACGTTTTGGAGCTTTTTAAAATTTTGGACCCCCCTCTGGACGAAACCCCCTCTACCCCCTCCCCCAGGTGGGCCTGGAGCTGTTACATGTATGGTTTCAACGAACACTGGCCGGTGAAAATAGCAGTAAAGGAACTTGTTCTTGAGACTAGGGTCGCTTTGAATGCAAGAAAACACCAACCAGGCCTTCAGACAGATTCCAAAAGGGGCAGCACTCGGGACAAATAAGCCACCACGATTAATTTCGCTCGGAAACATGCTAATGTTCACGGAGTATCCATCAATTTCAAGGGGAGGCAGCTCAGATTCACTTTGATCTGCGTCAAGAAGAAGTTCCTTGCATGAAGCACAATGTCTGGCAGTGGATCCTTTAAGGCACGATTGTTAGTATCGATTAGTATCTGGCACAAACACGATTTGGTTCATACATGTAACAGGGGGTCTGCCTGCCCCCACCCGAACCCAACTTATAGGCATCCTGGCATAGGCGGAGTTCTGAATACGTAAGTTTAGCAAGTTTGAAACAAAAAACGAACAGTTTATAATTGGAAGCCGTGTTGGAACAGGGAGCTAAACAAGTACCAAAACGATCAATCAAGAATTATAAAATAACTATACCGGCCAATTTCAATGAGTGTACGACAAGAATGACTGACGGCCAAGAATGTTTCAGCAGATACTAAAAGTACTAAAGTACTCGCATGCCTAGTTGCCCTTAGACGTGCGTAAGGCGTTGCGCGCGTGGCCCTGACACCACCTGGGTCGGTTTTTTTGCGAGAGGAGTGCCTAAGCATTCTGTGGCCCGGGGACCGGCCTTGCGCACAGACTCCCTTTAGCTTCCCACCCGACGGTGGTACCCATTTACCTACTCGCTGTCACCAGCTTTCGGTGGCCTGGGTTTGCGTCATCTTATTCCATTCAGACTGGTTTCGAACCCACTACAACCGCTAGAGATGCAGGGGCCGACATGACTCAAGGCATCGAGCTAACCACTGAGCTAACGACGCGACTCAGCAGAGAGTACTAGTAGCAAATAAAGCAATTAGGAAGCAAATATCAATAAGTAAGAAACAAACAGCAGATAGGCAGGCATAAGTAGGGAGGGGCGTGCATGGGTAGGGGGTACGGACAACAACCAACAGATCAACAACAGCTTTGGCGCATGATAACACCCGCACACGCACTCACACACGCGAACACTGACCAGACCAGGCAAGGCGCTGGGCAATCCTGGAGTTTATACACCTAAATTCAAAAAATTCAAAAACAGCCTATATCGATTGCTTCCTTACAAAATATTGATTATATCGATTAGGGGAATCATACCCCCTTTAGAAAAAAAATTTGTAAGAAAAATTTTTTTTCATTTTCAACTTTCTCCCCCCTTAAAATCTTAGTAACCCCCCAAGAGGATAACCAGGCGCTGCAGCAGACACGCCAAAAAATCGATAACATAGGATTACTACAGACCGTTTCCAAGTTCAATGAATTTATAGTTTTTTTGCGAATAACTTCTTACGGATGCGTCGGAGGGTTTTGGGCTTCATAACCAAAGTTGTAGAGGGGCTTGAGCTCTGGTTGAATTTGCATTCTAATCTGCGCAACGTTGCTTGGTAATCCTAATTTGCGCCATGGAAAAAAATGAACTTTTTATGGAAGCGATTTGAGCACGGAATTGGATTCCTCACGCGTTGGCGATTCTAAAGATGTACAGGGTGTCCCAAAAAAAATGACAACATTTCTTTTTGCTGCCATTTTCGCAATTTTTGACCAAATTGTCTGAAATTTGAAACATAAGTGCCAAAAAAGTGGGAATTTTATGTGTTAAAATTTGGTGCATCAGGATTGACCCAGTCCTGAGAAATTCAACAATATATAAAATTGAGAAATTTCAATTAAATGTAGAAACAGCATCAAAAATGGAAACTTTTCTTTTTGCTGTATCTTGTTTAATTTAGGTCGGAATTGGATGAAATTTTGAGTATATGCGCAGAATAACGGGTTGATTTGTAGATCAAAAGTTGGCGCATGAACCCAGCCTAGCTCTTGACATAAAAAATCCCGATCACAATACAACGACAACATTGATTTTCGCGCCCCTTAGCTGTAATGAAGCTCCTGTAAGCGTAATTCAGTCTGTCACCCCAAACATGCTAAGAAATGTTTATGATGCTTATGGGAAACGGTTGCAGCAGTGTATTAACTCAAACGGAGGTCATCTGGATGGTGTTCATATTCCTTAGTTCTCAGAGTTTGCACGTTCTTCATTTTGCTGCAGTAAAAACTCGGATTTTCCTTAGTTTCCAAGAACTAGCGAAATGGACTTATTAATGCCAGAACTTTTGACCTACAAATTATCTGCGCATATATTCAAAATTTCATCCAATTCCGACAAAAATTAAAGAAGATGCAGCAAAAAGAAAGTTTCCATATTTTATGCTGTTTCTACATTTAATTGAAATTTCGCAATTTTATATATTGTTGAATTTCTCAGGACTGGGTCAATCCTGATGCATCAAATTTTAACACATAAAATTCCCACTTTTTTGGCACTTATGTTTCAAATTTCAGACAATTTGGTCAAAATTTGCGAAAATGGCAGCAAAAAGAAATGTTGTCATTTTTTTTGGGACACCCTGTATTTATATTGATTGTAGGTCGAACGGTTCCAAATATACAGCCCTTTGAAAGTAGGCCTACTGTGGAAACGGGCGTTGGGGTCGATTCATGTCCAGTGGTTTTTAGTCGTCCATGGACCCTCCGTTCCGATCCGAATTCGATTCGAAAAATATCGGACGGAAGATCGGGTGCCGTCTAGTTATAGCACAGTTAATGGCCCTCGCTACGGTAGCGTGTTTAGTTATAGCACAGTTCCAGTTATAGCACAGCTGGGCCGCCGCCTAATTATCGAAGCGCAGTTATAGCACAGTTGACCCTGTCCGTCCGACGTCATTATTTCGACCACGGGAGCTGCTGTTGTAACGCATTATGTGATTGCTTGCATGCGCCCGTCCGTACTCAGCAAGCAGTAGTAAATGCAGTCCGTTCATTTTTTTCTCTCTCTCTTCTTATCAACAATAACAATTAACTTGAAAAATCAAACTTGGTAATATACCGCTTGTTTAAAATGTACAGTACATGTAGGCGAGTACAACTTTACACAGATTTGAGGAAGTTTCCAAGGCAGTACTGCACTGGGTCCAAATGAACCAGCATTTCCCGATTGAGTTCGGTGACGAATTCCGGCGTTCCGAACATTCTCGAGCATTCTCGAGTATCATGGAACTGATTGACGTAATAGCAGATCTTTCTGTCGTTCTCGATGTACTGGGGCTTTCTGGGTGCCAGTTCGGCCGAGCCGCCTCTCAAATTGCTCACTCGCATTCTTCTAGCGTTCTCCATGGTTTGCACCATTCGATCACATTGCACCCACTTCCACACTTCAACTTTGCCGTTCCGTTTCTTTGAGAACTAGTAAGCAAATCCCGGCACTTCCACCAGATCATAGATTAGAGGATTGTTTTCCGTATTTACTTTTGCCGGCACGTAATTTCAATGCCATTACTGCGGTCTGACCTTTGTCATAGAATTCGTAGGGAGCGCTTCCATTACCGGCTTGACAATTCAATGCAGATGTGCAGCTGTATGTAGAATTTAGATAGAACGCAACCACTAAATTTATGTGGCGGGTGTGTGTGAATATACGCTTTTGTGATACGAAAACTCCTTGTGATGAGACCCGCTTGTTTAGCTTATTTATTTAGCTGTGAATGATGTAGATTCGATTAATAATCTACGTTCGTTCAGATTTCCACTAACTACCACTAAACTACGACGCCCATGCCACACTTGTTCAAATTTGGCGCTTCTATAGTTAGAGCCCCCAGCCGCCGACCATCCTGACTCCACAACCACGCCTAGGTTTTAAGATTAGGCTTAAGTTAGCATCAGACCCAGGCTTAGGATCGGCTTAGGGTTAAGAAAACAAGTTTAAGAGTGACAGTTTGCCGGGAAGAATGGGCCGGCCGGCAGTCGCCAGCTTGGTGGCTACGATAGGCGGTGGGAGCTCTCGCCGTTGTAAAACTAACGCACTCATGTTGGCTGCGTGTGCTATAACTGCGCTGTTGCCTGAGGCCATCAGCCGGGCTGTGCTATAACTAAACACCCCGCCTGCGGTGCTATAACTGCGCAACTGTGCTATAACTAGACTGTGCTATAACTGCACTGACCCAAGATCGGCTGTTGTGTATAGGTAGTATTATTATTCCATAGTATGAAACCGTAGTAGCCTAGGGTAAGCCGGGGTAATTCGGCACACCATTTTCAGTTTTTCAACAATGAATATCTCGGCCCAAGTTAGCAGCAGTAACCTGGTTTTCGGTCCGGAATTTTTTAATTTTTCTTACGCTGTGCAAAACGTTTGAAGCCAATTGCGACCATTCTACAACTAATGGCGAGCGATTCCTTTTCGATATTATTCGTGTGCCGAATTACCCCACCGGTGGGCAATTCGACACAACGCGGAAAATTTGAGGCTTACTGACTTTTAGGGGTCCCTCCACCATAAATTAATGACTTTCTTGCTGAGGCTAAGGCTAAGACTTAGGCTTAGGAGTCAACCGAATACGGTAGATAAAATTGAAATTTTTGTTAGGTACCCCTAAAAGTCAGTTTTGCCAAGTTTGATTTTGAAGCCTCACACCCCCATCTTAAGGAATGCTACGATTAGATCCACTTCATCCAAGTCTGCAGTACAATTTTTGCTAGCATTCTACAGTTGTAGCGGCTTTTACAGCTTTCTAAAGGTTGAGATGAAATGATCCTTTCATAAGTTGGTTTTTTCTACTTGGCAATCGGAAAAGGCAAAGTTTTAGCGTTATACTTTCATGGAGCTCTTGTTTGAAGGTTTCTAGCTTTTGCTTCAAGCAGAAAACCTACTTTCTATGTGTAACAGTGCTTGAAGAAATGCGTAATTTGCATACACAAAAATATGCTAAATCGAGCCTTCGTGTCTGCTTATAAAGCTTGAATCGTAAGAATGAGCGCAAGCTTGAATGTAGTTCAGGACTAGACGGTCGTTCGTGTCTTAATTGGAGACGCGTTCATGCCGGGTAGACAGACCTACTGAAAATGTATGTGTTTTATCAGCTGTTGCAGACGATACAAGACAAGTGGACGATTTGATCTTCAGTAGACAGATTTTTACCAGATTCACGCAATCGGTGGAGAAACCAGTGTCAGTCATGGTGAGTACATCTTGAACATTGAGAGTCACAGTTTATAAAAACCGAGTACCATTACTGCGGTATTTTTGCTCTTCAATACTGCCTGTGGTATTTATGGTCAAAAACGTGATTTTGGCCGTTTTCTACTCTATTTGAACCACCTAAAACCGCGGTTTTTGGCCATAAATACCGCAATAGTTGTCATCAAAGAGAAAAAGCCCGCAGTGATGGTGTTTTTGGGTTGGGGTCACTTAGTCGCGACCATTTCGCCGTGCCCACTTCGCCACGACCGGTTTGCCGTGGGTTTGCTGACCACATGGTTATTTCGCCGTAGGTAACATTTTTTTACATATCAACTTATGTGAAGTGAATACGGCAGTGTGTGGTACATATTGAAGAAAGTTTTGAACTCGAGTACTTGCCAATTACTTGACTCGAGTACTTGCCAATTACTTGAGTGCTTAATTACTTGCCAGAAAAAACCGGACGGGAGTGGTCCCCCGATCGGAGGGTCTGGCCATACATGGGCCGCGGGGGGTATGGGGGTGGTATGCCCCTCCCCCTCGACGGTCAATACTACCCCCTCGGCCGTCCATACCACCCTCGCCCACCCCCCCTCCCGGAGGGAGAAAATTTTCGCTTATTTAAGGCAAAATAAACGTTTTTTTTGGCTTTTTTTCGGACCCCCCCCCCACGAGGTCTCCGTACACCCCCTCCGGATTTCCGGCCCATGTATGGGTCTGGCCTAATCGGGTTACCCCAACCCCTGTTGCATGTATGTTGGAGCCATCGTAGAGTATTTCTGTGATTTTAGACGATCGGAAACAATAATAAAATGATGCAGCATCTGAACTATCGGATGAGGTTGGTACTGCAAGACTCGCGAACGTTCGTTGGCTACTTCAAAGGTACGCTCTTTTTTCAAAAGTGCTATTTTATTGTTTCATTGTGCATATAATGCTTGTAGCGTTTGACAAACACATGAACGTCATTTTGAGTGACTGCGAGGAATTCAGACGCGTCAAACCGAAGCCCGGCAAGAAACCCACAGACCAGGAAGAAAAGAGAATGCTGGGTTTCGTGCTTTTGCGTGGAGAACACATTGTCAGCATGACAGTAGAGGGTCCGCCTCCACGAGATGTAAGTAGTGATTGACCGGAAATCTGGTGCCACAACCGGAACTGTAAAATCCTATGCCACCCACGGCACTGAAAACTACAGGGTGTCTCAAAAAATGATCACATTTCTTTTTACTGCCATTTCCGCAAATTTTGACCAAATAGGCTGAAATTTGGACCATAGGTGCCCAAACTCGGCAATTTTATGTGTTAAAATTTGGTGCACTTGGCTTGACCAATTCTCGAGAAATTTAAAAAAAAGTGAAATTTGGTAATTTCAATACCAAAAGCCGGTCACCGAAAAAACGTTACATTACATTATCGCCTAAGCTCTAACGATAGCGTTGGAGTTCATGCGTCAACTTTTTACACACGAATTACCCTGAACTTCTGCGTTTACACTCCAATTTCACTTTTTTTGAAATTTCTCGGGATTGAGTCAAGCCTAGTGCACCAAACTTTAACACATAGAATTGCCCGACTTTTGGCACCTATGGTTCAAATTTCAGCCTATTTGGTCAAAATTTACGGAAATGGCAGTAAAACGAAATGTGATCATTTTTTTGAGACACCCTGTAGTTTTCCGTG
The DNA here is from genome assembly GCA_030248155.1 of Sabatieria punctata. NCBI lineage: Eukaryota > Metazoa > Nematoda > Chromadorea > Araeolaimida > Comesomatidae > Sabatieria > Sabatieria punctata. The sequence continues at coordinate 231,906 of JASANB010002582.1, forward strand.
CCGTGGGTGGCATAGGATTTTACAGTTCCGGTTGTGGCACCAGATTTCCGGTCACAAATTTCTTATTATTTCTAGTTTTTTTCCGAAATGTACTTTGTTGCAAGCTTAAAACTGAAATTATTACAGTCTGTGTCTTTCTTTAAAACTAGCAGTTAAATTTTTAAAAGGCCAAAATTTGCGGTGAGAATTTTTTAACTGTCACAAACATTGTTTAAATGGCCCAAAACTACTCTGTTACAACTAAAACAGTATGATTTTTAAGGTATTTGTGCCTGGTTCTAACCTAACCTACAAAACCAAGTGCTTCTTATGACTTCCAGATTGCATTTTTGGTTCTGAGAGCAATTTCAAATTTTTTACTTAGCTTGCAAAAGTTCCGGTTTAGGCCGGAATTAGCTAGGTTTGGTTCTGATCGATCGCTGGATGCAGACATGGGCAAAAAAGGGGCTGAGGTGTTTTGACCAGACTGAGGGTGGGCTAGAGATGTAAGCATATAATGTGCACGGTCGCGACTCAACGGGGACAGTTAGGCCCTATGCGTAGTTGTCTGAGCTCGAGGTCCAAATTATATTACAATTTTTTTGCAGGAAAATCAAAAATAGTTTAAAATTCTAATTGTTTAACCACAATTAGATATTTTTCTTTTAAAAATGTTCAATAAATGGATTTTCAACGAAATTTATGTGAAAAATTGCGAAAACTTAGGGCTCCGTGCGCGGTTGCCTGTAAGAAGGGCGCGTAGTAGTAAAAAAATCTGTATTGAAGTTAAAATCGATTGTTCGATATCTGCTAATGTTACTGGCTTATTATAACTTATTGTACATAGAATATGTTGAAGTAAAGTCTTCCCCGAGAACTTGTGTTATAGTTCTCAACTTGATATTTTTCTTAGGAGGATGCGCCGAAGGTGCCTAAGGCAGGCGGCATGGCAGGGCCCGGTGTGGCCAAAGCAGCTGGTCGTGGAATGCCTGGAGCGCCTCCCCCTGCTCCCGGTCCTGCCCCAGGTATGTAAGCGAGAATGATGACAGCTTTCTTCCTGAAAACATAACGGCTTTTTGGTGATGGTTTGTTTGTTACATCACCTTTCCGAATACCGAGAACAGATAATTTTATTGAAAAGCAGCGAAAGCGAAATAATGTGAAACAATCTTCCGAAAAAAAGTTTTAATTAAATCATTGTTAGTTTGCTCTCTCCTGTTCTCAAAACGCTTGTTTTTATGCAATTTTGTCTTGTCAGTTTGAAACTTGCGATAAATATTTATTTCTTTATCCATTTTTTGAAGAAATGAAGCTGAGCTATTGCTTTAATTAAACCAAAATAGTCAGAGAGCAAAAGGAAAGCACATCAGTCAGACAGACAATACGTTCATCCTCGGTATTTTGGAGGCTTGGTTTACTTATGCTACTACATCTACGTAGATCGTGCTTCATACTGTCATTACCTGTTTCGACACCTGGAAGCTCAGTTAGCTAGGAATTAATTTCAATTCAACTTGTCTCATGATCTGTTTTTAGTCTTTTGCAAAAGCGGCGAATTTAGTAACTGAAAGTTTTTGTGTCTGGTAGTAAATCGCCAAATTATGGCTGTGGTTGGATTCCGTTCGTGTCATACATGTACTAGTGGGTTAGGGTTACCCCATAGCTAGAAAAGCCAACCCCAGACCTAAAAATGCACGTACTAGTAACAGCTTCAGCACTAAGAAACTGGCTCAGAAATACTATTTTTTAGCTTAAAATTCGCTTGAAAAGCCTTTGGAAACCGAATTTGCCGTTTCCACTGCTGATGTTTAAGAGAAATCGGTGTTTTTGGAAGCGTTTCTTACTTGTTTTTAGCCCTAAAACGTTACTTGGCGGCTTAAAATAGCGGTTTTTAGTCTCCTTACTGAGAAAAGGTGCTAAAAACGCATTTCCGGGCGTTCTAGAGCTTTTAGAAATTTTAGACTCCCTATGGGCGAAACCCCCTCGACACCACGCCGACTGGGACCTGTTACATGTATGCTCCATGTTGTATAGAACTTAGTGTTTTGGTGAACAGATAGTTAAGCCTTTCTGGTACTGCTTTTAGTCTGGTAGGTTTTAGGGTTGCAAGGTCCTGTGCGAGGTGTTGGAGGCCCTGGTGCCGGAATGATGCAGCCGGGTTACGGTATGCCTCCTGGTATGATGCCAAGACCGCCCATGCCTGGTGGTGAGTCTTACTTTTCTTCTATTACAATGCAAACTGGTTATGGGTCGTGAGAGTTTTTAATTTAAAAAAAAATTATGGTACGTTTACGCGCTTTAGACCTGGTCGAGGTTCGCGCGTTGGAAAAATGAGCTTTTGCTGAGAGGCCAGACCCCGAGACGATTTTTCAGACCCCTCTGATTTTTTTGGCAAATAATTTTGTTTCAGCAAATTTTTGCATTTTTTTTAGAATTTGAGACACTAAAATAACTAAAAAAGGTCTGTAAAACAGCACTTTCTAGTTGTATTTGAGTCCAAATTAGCGCTTTGTTACATTATTATTAGTGGTGCGTATATAACACGTCTGCTGGCATGAACCCTCCGCTCTGACTATTGTTATATTTTAAAACTTTTTTCAAGTCTAAGCCTAAGAATACTTATTGGTAGCCTTTTCCATTTTCGTACTTTTGTACTTATTAGTAGGCGATTTTGACCTACCCAATTATTTGCACATGGGCCGAAAAAATCCGGATACTAAATTTTGCGTTTGAATCCCCGAGCGAGTCTAGCTAGGATCGAATGCCATGCTCAGTTCGCTTTCATTTCCCCCAAAGAAAGAGCTCATTTTTTCCATCGCGGAAGTTATGATTACTACTACCGAACGTTGCTTAGATTTCTGGTTACATCAAAATCCAGAATTGAGCGCTCTCTACAACTTTGATTAATAGGCCAGAAGCGCTCCGTTCCATCCATAACAGGTTATTTGCAAATAACACTGGGTGTTAGACCGGTATTCAGCTAATCTGTTGGGTAAATTTTGATTAGTCACTGTCTTTTAACAGACAGTCAAACTAAATATTTACGAATACCGTTTTGTTCTGTAAAGCGAAATTTTATGATACAAGTTGTTGACTTTTTGATAGGATATAATAAATATAGAAGACATACTAAAGCATACATGTACTAGGGGGGGTTTGGGGGGTTACTGCCCCCCGCTGGAAAGGCCAAACCCCCCTCCCCCCCCCCCCCCCCCGAGACAGGTTAAGGGGACCCCCCCCCCCCCGACCAAAAAATACAAGTACTAGTGGTGGCTCCAGTATTAACAAACTGGGTCAGAAATCACTAATTTTTAGCCTAAAATTCACTTGAAAAGCCTTTGGAAACCGAATTTGGCGCTTCCACTGCTGATATTTAAGAGAAATCGGTGTTTTTGGAAGCCCTTTTTGTCATTTTTTGCTTGTTTTTAGCTCTAAAAAGCTATTTGGCAGCTTAAAATTGCGATTTTTAGCATCCTTACTGAAAAAAACGTGCTAAAACGCATTTCCAGGCGTTCTGGAGCTTTTTGAAATTTTGGACCCCACCTCTGGACGAAACCCCCCCCTCGACCCCCCATCTGAGGAAACCCCCCCTCCCCCCAGGTCGGCCCGGAGCTGTTACATGTATGTACTAAAGGAAGAAAAATGCTCCACTCAACGGCCGGACTGTCTTCCATGCGCCGCGCCAGTATTCCAGGATTGCCAACGTTCGCAACCCCTCCTCAAATTTCAGTCAACCAGTCCTGAAAAAAGCAAGCGCTTTATTGCAGCGGCAAAT